>PVIC010004301.1:0-63607 GCA_004025085.1 Thryonomys swinderianus | reverse complement strand
TGTAAATGCCACCAACCACAGATTGGCCATTTGAGCCTAAACCATTTTATATACATGCAACTGGAACTACGGACCTCAGCCTCACGGGTCACATTACTGCCCTTGGCGGCCACATGTGCCCAGGGTCTAATACTTTGGAAGCTGAAGTTAACAAACTTCTTTCCTATGCCAGACAGTGCCCACCCACTCGCCCAGCTGATCAAGATCAACCTCATATCACAGACACTGATGTGCAGCTGTGCGCTATGACACCAGCCGGCCTCAACTTCACATGACTTTTAGTCCTCAGGCTATCCGTGGAGTGGAGGAGACTAACTGAAAATCAATCCACAGGCTGACTGGCATGGCGTGTGCCCCTGAAGTCCTGCACGCGTCTTTACTAGGTCTACGTTTGGCTGGACTGTAAGTTCTCGCCATGTGTGAGGGAGGCTTCCGTAGTGTGGACCGAAGACACTCGCACCATATAGACCCCGCCTGGGCCTTTAAGCCCTGGCTCTTCCGTCGAATGTTGCCATGTGATGATCCGTGGAAGATCTAGGGGCCTTCTACCATCCGAGCCTCGTCAGCCAAGGTGTCATGTGGAAGCACAACAGCCGGGATTCGGATCATAACTCGGGACTTTGGTTGTAAGTTAAAACTAAAATCCCAGTCATACCTTAAGTTGTTTGTATGTAAGGCCGGTCATAACTCAAGAGTGGGCTGCACTTTACTCTGACACTTGTCAGCTTTGACGCTTAGAGGATCACATCATTTTCTGCAGTTCTATTTGCTCTTAAAAGGAAGACCGATATTCAGACAAGGAGTGACCTTGGGAACTATAAGAATGAAAGTAGCATATATTCCATGAACACCATGTGCAGTGTTATGATTTTGTGCCAAGGAGCCCACTGTGGTCAAAAAGGTTTCATAAAGTGTCAGGGCTGCGGCCGGGCTCGGCCTGGGGCTGGCCGCGAGGGTGGGCAGAGGCGGCCTTCACACCATGGCTCTTACAGCGTCGTTGCCATGCAGCCCTGTTGTTTTGCTTGTCAGCTGGATGGCGAAGCAGGAGGCGCAGTTCACCTGTCTCTGTGGTCCTGCTCCTCTGCGTGCTCCTGGTGTGTTTGTGGAATGAGCCACCCTGCGCACAGTGCAGACTGGCTGGCGTCCCTGAACCACACGCCGCGCCAACCCTGAGGCCCCATCGGTGTGGTTCCCAGTGCCCAAAACAGCCCTGGTGGAGCCTCCTGCTCTCTCCAGCATGTATGAGACTTGGCTGTTAAGTCACCACCAGCTGCACAAGCCAACCATGCTCCAGTTTCGTGACTTCATGCAAAGGGCCTCGGGACTGTCATGACCTCGGCCCTCAGGACAGCACCAGCTGAGGTGCTGAGACCATGATGCAGCTCTGCGAACTTGGAGGCGCCTCAGTCTGAGCTCCGTGCAGAAGCGCTGCCCCCTCCTGCAGGGGCAGACAGAGGTTCTCTCTGGGCTGCGGGGCTGGCAGGGTGTGGGGAGCATGCCCAGGCCCGGGTGGCCCTGGCTCCCCTTTTACTTCTGGGTGTAGCAGTCCATGCTGTGCTTCTGGAAAAGCTTCCTGAGTCGGAATACACAAGCCCCGCGTGAGGCATCACTGCTTCCTCGCCCTCTTCTCTCTCCAGCTCCTATGCCAGCTCTCCAGCCATGCCCAGCTTATGCCAACCCCTTCCAAGCACCAGGTCTCTTCTTCTCTGCAACAGCTGAGCACTGGAGACCTCCGAAATGTTCACCCTCGTGTACTTTCCCTTAGTTGTCCACAGATGTTAGGACTCTCAGCAGTTTCTGGCTCTGTACGCACATGTTAGAGATTATGCCATGGTGAGAAATATCCAGCAAGTCTGGGTCCAACAGCTGCACAGACCTGAAGTACTGCCTCACAGAGAACCTGAGGATGGATACATTTACCTGAGAGTGATGGAGCCTCTCCAGGCACCCCACACACTGCAATAAACCAAAGCACTTCCCAGGGGGACCAGGCAAAGGGAAGATTTTGAAGGCAAAGTTAGGCTGCCTGATATAGTGTGAAATTCTTGGCCATGAGCATTAACAACGCAAGTGTTAAAGAATAAATACTAGGGGTGCTAGTCTGAGGCTGGGAAGGCCATGCTGGGTGGATGTTCTGTGCAGGCTGGGGACACCTTCATGGCAGGCTGTGGCTGTGACAGTCCTCTGTGAACCACGCTTGTTAGCAGCATGGTGCCCTCCTTTCTCCACTCCAGCTCTGCGCATTACTGTTTTCCACGCAGCCTTGATCGGTGATTCTCCTCTACTGCTGACAGTGTTCCCGCAAGGCCGAATGTGGACGGGCCACTAGATATGTTCAGAACCCAGTGAAGAAGAGTTGTGATTCTCCACGAGGGTGTGTTTGGAAACAGGAGTCTGGCGTGGGCCCCTTCGATGCAGTCACTGGCATTGCTTTTCTTCTTCTCAGCTGTCTGCAGTGGGATGAACTCGAAGTATCTTCAGCCTGACAGCACTGGGCAGCAATGGCCTCTCTGAAGTCTACCTCTTGAGGCAGCATGTGATCGTGGTTTGCTCTTCTCAGGAGAGTTTGGGTGAATCTGCTCTGGAGAGAGGAAGGGAGGGTGGATTTAAGAGAGGGCGAAGAAAGCAGGCAGAGCCCACAGCCAGCAGATCCGAGCTCTCACATCTTCTTTTTGTTCTTGCCCTGGTGCAGCTGGTGATTAGATCATATCTGAATATGTGACAAGTGACTGGCAGGCAGAGGGAGGCGCGGTCTCCCCTGCACAACAGCTTGGTGTCACGGGGGCTTCACAGAGCAGGGGACCCTGGGGCTGCTCCGTTACACAGCATGATTCGCTGGAAGGGGCACTCAGCCAAGGCGCTTTACCCCCAAGCTTCACCCAGAAGTGGGTGGGGAGAGAGCACAGCCCAGGCAGGGAGACCAGTTGGCCCATCCGTCATCAGCTGTGTCTGTCTTCCTGTGGGTGCCAAGATGTCAGCGCTCAGAGTCTCAAAGAGGGTTGGCATGTGACCATCTTTGTCCTTAAGACCAAGGCCATTGGGCATCCCCAGCCTGGCTTTCGGGTCCTGAAGGTGCTGTACCTCCCAGCTACCAGGAGCTTTGCTGCATTGCTGCTTCTTATGGAGCTGATGATAAAGATGACACAGCCCCTGGATGCCACAGGGTATATGGCACAAAGCCTACATTTCCCTGTTTTATTTTAAATATATATTTACAAGGAAGGAAAGGACACAGAGGCTCAGGGAGATGGGAGAAGATGCTCAGGCACCTGCTCAGGGAGAGCATGCTTCCCAGGGCAGAAGGATGAAGGAAAGGTGCCAGGCCCTCAGACCTCCAGGGCCCTAGATCAGGGCCCAGTGCAGCAGGCTACAAAGTGCTTTAGAAATGAATGATTATATGATCTGTGCCAGGGTTGACTTAGGAGCGTATTTGCAGACACAGGATAAACAGACCTTAAACACAGACAAGATAGGGTACTCCACGATTATGGACTCAAGAGAATGGGTTACAGGACTGATATTCCAAGAAGGCTTTGTGGTCCAGTTGAACTCTGTTATTTTCATATAATCTTTGAGGAGACAGAGGATTACAGAAGTATCAGAGCTGTCCAAAGCCACAAAATGTGTATCAGAAGGGCAGAGCAAGCACATAATTTCAGGCTGACTTAATGGCAAACGATTGCTCACTTTGATATGCCCCCAGTCCGCAAGGTCCCTCAGATGCAAGGTTCACACTCAGTACTTTATGACAGCCGTGGTTGCAGCCAAGGAGGTCTGGTGGTGGCCCCACATGGAGCGAGAAAAGCTGGTTTATCTTGGGGATAGATCAAGTTGTTCCTTACCCTCAATTATGCAGCAATATCTGCATGAGTCTCCAGGGCTCAATGTCTCCCCAAGATTCATGATGTCACCCTGAGCTGGTATTTAGGAGTGAAGAGATGTTATTAGTGTGGTAATTTGGTTAAATTAATATTGCACCAAATTATCTCAAATTTATAAGATAACACTTACAACAGTTTTATGGAAAATTGCTTCCAAAATTATACCCCCATCACACACACGCTAATAACACACCACCAGGGCACATGAATTACACAAGAGTCATGTCCTTCCACAGTTGTACACACTGAGTAATGTGATGTTTTTTTCAAGAGCAAGAGGTGTGCTATGTTACTAAAACATACTCTCACTTTTAAACACTTCTTCGAAACCCCTGAGACAGCAGCCAGGAGATGCAGAGAAAATCAGGATACCATGTTTTGAGCACGATGAAATTTGTTCCCTTACCAAAGGGGAAAATTTGTTTTTAAAAAAGCTCAAGTATGTAAAGAGAATAAAATGAGCTCCAAATAAGGCTTAGGAAGGGACAGTACCATCTGTCATTGTCAAGTGTAGTTTGTTATGCAGAATCTAAGCATCAGAGTATGAAGCGATCAGTTATCTAGCAATGCCACAGGCTTCTCCGCATCGACTCCCAGGATTTTGGGTGCTTTGCTGTAGAGGAAGGCAGCCCCTCTAGGGCTGCAGTGCTTGGCCTTCTGGCCACATGGCCTGCCTTGTGCCCATCAAAGGCCCATCCGCTTTCTGCATGGCCCACAGCACACTCCAGTTGCTCCTGATTCCTTAGCCCAGAAAGCTTTCGTTCGTGCCTCTTACTCTCTTCTCTCTCAGAACCTCTGGAGGATCTCATTCCATCTGTTGCAATGGGCCTTGGGAGTCACAACCACTGTGAAGATATTTCTGATCCAAGTGCCAGATATATAGCTTCTTCAAGTGGCCCTTGTGACCATTAAACCTGCTATGTCCAGCTGACTGGAGTAAGAGTGGCCAGCAGATTAGTGGCGCTCAGTCCTGGGTGTGTCTGTGAATGATTGACATGGAAACCAACAACTGAGGAAGAAGAGTCACCCAGATGTGAGCAGCATCAGCCAATAGGCTGGTAGCCCAGAAGGAATAAAAAGGGAAAGGAGAAGAAACGTGCATTTTTCAGAAGAGCTCCGGTTGCTGCCTAACAAATCCCCTTCCATATTTGTATCTGTATTTGTTACTGATTCTATTCCTCTAGAAAACTTAACCAAAACAGCATCCTCCTGCATTTACTTTAGTACCAGAATTGTCCCAACACAATCCTGCCCACCACACTGAGCGCAGTTCAGATCTCTTTGTGAACCTAAGCACCGGCACTCTTACTAACTCAGACTGATACATATTTGTTGAACAATGGGAAAAAATGAATTAGTTGATTCACTGATGAAAAGTAAACTAAAAAGCTAAATAGGAACCCAGTGGTATAAGTGCAGAACACTGAGCCCCAACACTCCTGCACCGTCGGCTCTCTGTGTAAGTTTGAGTGTCCGTGGGTAGACCAGATGTTCTGTTGGATACTGATAACTTCCAGTCTCCCAGTAACTGGACACCAGTTGCTCCAGTCTTCAACTTTGGACAAGTTTCCCTCCCATGACAGAATGGCAGAAATAACTGTGAAGGGTGGGTTTTCATTTTTACCGAAGTGTCATGGAAGCACTCGGCCGTCTCATACCTGGCTTCTAGTCACTCTTGGTTCTGTCAAGACACACTCCTTCTGTCTTCCTTCTTCCTTCCTCCCCTCCTTCTCCTTCCTTTCCTTCTTCCTTGAAGAGTGTTATGTGCCCACCACTACTCCAAGTCCCAGGACTCACTATGATGGACACAGATGTCCACAGAATCAAAGCCACACCAGCATCTATGATTTGTCTGTCAGCCAACAATATGTCATGCTGTTCCACAACTTGGTTTTGTCAAACTTTCATCCTTCTTTTAAAAAGTCTCGCCCCTTCAACTTCACAACTCCCAGGACACTTTCTATCTGCCTGGCTTTGCTCTGTTTTCTTTTTGAGGGTCCTGGTCTTCCCTACCCCTCCCATTTGGGCCCCACCTTCCTCCTTGTGGCACATGGACAATTGCTGGCCAGCCCCCAAGTCTCCCAGGCCACAGGGTGACAGTCACCCCAGAGATGGGAGAAGGTTTGGGCCCCTGATGTCTGCCAAGGAGCTGAACCTTTCAAGCATTGGCAGCCTTTTTTTTTTTTTTTTTTTAAGTTCAGGCTACCCTGAGTTCACTATGTAGCCCAGGCAAGCCTCAAACTCAGCAATCTTCCTGCCTCTGCCTCCTGAGTCCTGGGAAGACAAGCATGAACCACCACACCCAGCATTGTGCTGTGTGGTGCTGATTGCTGGTGGGTGTGAGTCACCTCGCCCAGTATTGTTGTATGTGGTTACTGGGGATCGAACCAGGGACCTTCTGCTTGCTAGGCAAACACCAGAACCACTGGGCTAAATCCCCGGACCTGGCAGCCACTTTTTATCTGTATCTGAAGAAGGGCCCATTCAGTACTTATGTCCACTCCCGAGCTGGATTACCTTGGGACATCTGGTTTTCTTGGGCATTACTCCTCATCACACGTGCATCATTTTCAGCTTTCTGGGTCAGGTGACCATGCAGTGGAAGGTGTGGCCTGCAGGTCCTTTCCTCACCCCACAGGTGGCCTTGACTTTGCAGTGTGATTTTCCTGCTGTGCGGTTGTGTTTTGTGGGGTGTCGTCCTGCTGCTCAGCTGCGTGCTATCCCTGTGCTTCTGGTGTCAGTTCTTGCCAACATCCCTGTCAAAGGATCTGCCCTATCATTCCCAATAGTTTTAGGGCTGTGAGTCTCACCCAAGCCCATTCTGTATCCATTTCTGCGTGTGATGTAAGTTATACAAACGTCCGGTCTCCACTCCTTCCGATGCCGTGCGAGGGAAGCCAGGCCTTCCCTCCACGGAGGGTCTTAGTGTCCTCTATAACATTACTTGACTGTGCGGGTCTGGTTCATTTCTGAGCTCTGTTCTGTCCCAGGATTAAAGCCAGACCTCCTGCCCTAAGCTACTTTCCCAGCCCTTTTTATTGTTTACTGTGTTTTGAGACAGGGTCTCACTATATCACTCAGATGATTAAGCCTGGGTGGAGTTTAAACTTGTGATCTTCCTGCCTCAGCCTCCTAGAGAGTGGGCATTATAGGCGTGTACCTCCACGGTGAGACTCTAAAAATCCGTAGGTGACATTTTCCACTCTAGTAAGCATATGGTAGAAGGAGCAGGCAAACATTTTATTGGGGGAGAAAAATTTAGAAATGCATATCAAAAATCTTTGAAAAGTCCTAAAATTATTTTAAAATACTCTGTAGTAAACAGAGAGCCTATGCTAAGTACAAATCCAAATGTGGACGGCATTACTGGTCATTACATAGGCAGCACCTTCACACCGCTGGGCCTCAACTTCTCCCCCAAAGCCAAGTAATAAGCCTGTGTACAGCCTCTGCCCCGTGGCAAGCCTGGCACTTACAGCTTAGAGCCCAGCGTTTCCCCCTCTTTGTTCCAGGAAGATCCCGACAGCAACTCCTCACTGGAGATTCATCCTCCCCAGAGGCTCTGAAAGTCCCTACACAAAAAGTCACTCTTTAACCAGATGTAGTAGGTGGTGCAGTGAAGGAGGCTGAGGCAGGAGGGTCCCAAGTTCTACTCCAGTCCGAGTAACTTAGTGACTTGGTGAGATCCTGCCTCATAATAAAGCATGGAAGTAGCTGAATGAGAAGGGCCCAGGTTAAATCCCTAGTAGCATAGTAAAGTCATTTGTTAAACTTATTCCCACATGATAGGGAATAACTGCTGACGGCACTTGTTCTCCTAGGTATTTATGCCTCAGGTTCCCGGTACATGTGGCAAAATGATTTTAGTGGGGGATGGGTACTCAAATGCAAGAAATATGAAGCTATTTCTTTATATTTTACAGAATGGGTATGCAATGACACAGTTATATATAAAGTGCTTAGTGTCCGTCACAGATTAATACACAGCTGTGAGTGAAACGCGTCACCAGAGAACTCAAGTCTGCCTGCAGGACGGTCGGCCTTATCCCCAGGTTACAACGCAACTAACAGGACGACACTTAAAGGTACACTTTGTATCCCGCCTCTCAGGGGAACCCGTACTCAGTGCGTGGGAATGTAGTCGATACTTACTTACATTCGAAAATCATTGTTAATGTCTGCTAATCATTCAGCATAAATTCTAAAAGGTCAACACAGCTTTAAATGGTTTAAAATGGACATTACTCCTCATCGCATGGGCATCATTTTCACCTTTCTGTGGCTTAGAAGGGTGACAGGAAAGAATATGTCCGCAGGCCACTAAACTTAGTGAGTGGAAGCTGCTTTTGAATTCATTCAATTATTAAAATCTTAAAAATTAAGCACTAATAGTCTCCACGTACTTTAAAAAAAAAAAAAACCCTAACAGAATAGCTCAGAAAACTTGGGCAGTTAAATAGTGTGAGTTTACAGTCCCGTCTTTACCAAAAAATTCAAGCGGAATTAAATTTGATCAAAGACAATTAAATAAAGCCACTGATTATCAGCCTGGAGGTAATGTTTCAGTGAAATGATTTCCCTAAATTCTAAAACCTCATATGAAGTACTGCAGTCCATCGAGCTCACGAGAATCATCGATCAGTAGATCTGTTTCCTACAACAGAAAAGTGCCTGGAACCCCAGAACTGTCTAACCTTCCCCTCCCTACACAGGTCTTCCCTGGGTGAGGAACTTCCAGAAAATCCACAATAGGAGAAAGGAAATGCTAGTCATTTTAGGAATTGTACCTGTGGCCACCAAAACATTTCAGTCCAAATCCATGAAAGTACAGCCCAAGTGTGGGGACCGTGGGGCCGCTGCCGGGCACAGGCTCCTTCCTTCTAACCCTAACTTAGGGATTTCACCCTCATTGGCTTTGTCTCTAAATCAGTTTTATTTGGTGCTCACTTGCCAGTGGAGCCAAACAATTCCTCTTTCCTAATACAGAGATTTGACAGGGAACTGCTGGGAGGAACTAACCCTGATGCAGTGGTGCACACCTGTAATCCCACCACTCTGGGAGGCTGAGACAGGAGGATCCCAAGTGGCAGCCCAGCCTGAGCAACTCAGTTAGTCCTTCTCTCAAACAAAGGGCCCTTGAACACCCTCAGCTCAATCCCCATGTCCACTCTCCCAAAAAGAAGGAAGGAAGAACTCGGAGATAAACAGAAATTCACAGGCAAAAACTCTCTGCTCCAGGCTTGGCCCCGAGTCAGCGCAGGAGCTCAGGACTCTTCTCCTTTGTAGATTCTGAGCAAGTTCCATGAGCCAGTGTTTCAACATCTGCCTTCATTATAATTATATTTCTATTTCAGCTGCACCAAGTTATTTACAGAGAAGCCTGTTCATAAAGAGCTTTATAATTAAGCAAACAGAAATATCTTTTTATAGGGTGCAGATCTAGGGTGATAATCGCACACAAAATACACAGCAACAGTTGCAAATAGGGTGTTTAACGCTAGTTATATAGTTAGCGATGAACGCAGTAAAGCCTGACATGTCTTTGTTCGTCAATACGAGAAAATATGGTCTTTGCTCCGTGCAGTGTAAACTGTCTTCTTCTCCTATTTTCTCGCCAGCAAGGCCATATTTTTCAGGGTGCATTCCTAAAATGCGGGTGCCTTTGTCTTACAGAACATGGGGTCGTGATAAACAGTTTCTGGCCTGGTGGGGTTTGAAATCCCCCTGGTGCTTGGGGAGAGAAGGCTGATTCTAAATACAAGCAGCTCTCAGAGGCAGGCAGAGTGCGACAGATTGAATCAGCAGATAGTGGGACTTGTCTGCTGCCGGCTCTGCAAGGAGCTGCAAGACAAAAGGAAACGTGAGATGCCAATCCCGGCTCGGAAAGGACACTGTGCTCCAGCTGCAACCCGCCCAAGGGCCTGCTCCCCCCCCACCACCACTACCACGTTTGTCCCTGTCACCTTTCTCCCCGCTGCCCTCAACCCCGTGATGTGGTGAAGCTGTTACTGGCTGGACAGGTTTGCTCTGTGATTACTGTGGACGTTCTCAGCCACCCAGTAGTTATGCAACCCCAGAGACTTCAGAGAGGACACGGCCTCTGTTTGCGAAGATTCAACCTTGGCAGAGAGAGGGCGGCAAGTTATGAGCGGCACTTTGCTCTGAAAGATAAAGGCCTAGCTCGGGCCCTGACCGCAGAGTATCCAGCGGTCTGTGCTTTAGAAGAGGATTTCCCACGTGCACACTCACACACACACACACACACACACACACACAGGGCAAGAGGGACCGACAGCACACAGCCACCCACTGACACGGGTACATTTTAGGGTAACAATCCCCATGCCCTTTGACCTAATAATTCCAACACTGTGAAGTGAATATGAACAAAAGAAATTCAACCAGCATTAGTAAAATAACTTCTACTCAGAAAAATAATTATATTTGTTACTGGCGCAAAATAAAAATGGAACGTCCTCAGATGTCCCGCTGTTGAGGAATAGAGAAATAATTTATAGAGCATCTGCAGCAATAATTAACTGGCTAAGACCTGACAATGCCTTGGGAGGATTTCACTCTTCTGTGTGGTGCTCACAGGCGAAAGTAAGGTAGAGTGTGTGGCACAGCCCCAGCCACGCACCAAGGAAGCGCAGGAGGAGGGAAGACGCCGCTGACCTCACTGTGGAGTAACTGGAGGTGGGTGTGGATGAGCTACGCCTTTTCTTTTCCTCTGGTTTCCGCATTTCCTGTAAGTATCTACTAATCTCAAGTTCAGTGAAAGTCGCTTTTGAAACTGTCACTGGCCTCCACAGCAGTAAGAATGGTATTAAAAGTGGAGGCTGCTTAGCTGTGTTTTGAAGCCTTTGATCCTCTCAGAGTAACAATTGGAATAAACGAACACCGGGCATTAATGACGGCTGGCTGGGTCTTCATCCAGGTTCACAGCTTCATTTAATTTGTATCTTAACTATGTGTCAAGCCCTGGGTCTACCAGAAAAGCGCTCCCTCCCCATCTGTGCACGGCCACTTCATTGGCCACCCACCGTCCTGGAGCAACACGTGCATCCTCTGAAAAATTATTTCTAACTAAATAAGTGTATTTTGTAAGATATGATCGTGGGATTTACTTTTTAACCTTTAAAAATTACCGATGCTTTCCACATCTCCATGCGCAGCTGCAGCTTGCTGAGCACTGGTGGCATCTCCTGCCCAGTGGACAGCTGGTGAACGCTAGGGCCATTCCGAGTGGCTCCTCCTCCCTGAACATCATCAGTCCTGCGGATGTCCCGTCTGGCTGCTGTGTGCACCCAGGCCGTGAGGTCCGCAGTAAGGACAGAGCCCCGCAGTCCACCAGTCAGCAGAGCACTGAGGCAAGCAGCTCACAGCCATCTCCTCTCTACCCCGGGTCTGTGGTCAGCACACAGCCCCAGGGTTTGTGTTAGATGCCACAGGCTGCATGTTGTACTTTTTTTTTTTGATACAGGATCTCACTTTGTAGTTCAGGCTGGCCCTGAGCTCACTATGGAGCCCAGGCAAGCCTCGAACTCAGCAATCCTCCTGTCTCTGCCTCCCGAGTGCTGGGATTACAGGTGTGAGCCACCTCGCCGGGCACTGTGGTATGTGATATTGATTGCTGGTGGGCGTGAGTCACCACGCTCAGCATTCTATGTGGTTACCGGGATCAAACTCAGGACCTTGCGCTTGCGAGGCAGTCGCTGGAACCACTGAGCTAAATCTCAGGCCTTGCATGTTGTACTTTTACACACACACACAAGTGCATAACACACTGCCTAGGACATCCCTCAACACAATCTCCTCTTTCCCACAACCTGTCTGGTGCCACATGGGGCCATGGCACGCCTCTTCTGTGTTCACTATGATGTCTGACCATGTTCACTATGATAACAGTCAGCACATGTTGTTAGGGCCTGGTGGCGCACACCTGTCATCCCAGCACCAGGGAGGATGAGGCAGGCAGATTTCCAGGAGTTCAAGGCCAGCAAGGGCTGTATAGTGATTCAAGGTTATCCTGTCTCAAAAAAAAAAAAAAATCAAGCAATAACAACATAAAAAATGTTGTTTTATGTGCCTATTATTATTTCATTATACTGCAGCACAGCCAAGCTGTTCACCTTTTATTCCCCAAATATAGATGGGAGGGGTCACATGGTTAGTCCCACCTGCGCCCGACAGGTGTTTCGCCAGCTGTGCTTCCATAACGCCTCTCACCAACGCACGCCCCACGCCCCAGCATCTCTTGCTCCGCTCTTCCCGCACTGCCTCAGAGCACCGGCGACAATGTTCTTGCCTTTCTGCCTGGACCCTCGGCCAGGCCAACGACCGGTGTTCAGGAAACCTATGTCTTCTGAATGTTCTTCTTTGCTTTTTTTCTCCCTTTCTTACTTCTGCTCCAATCCAGAAGAAAAATTCTCCTAAGGAGGTAGCTCTGTCCCTCTCATGGAGTCCTAACACGGTTCAGGGGTGTCCACCCCAAACCCCGTGGGCCCTGCCCGGTGCTGGTCTCTTGGCTCTGCCCCGATTGACCGCCACTCTCTCCTCAGCAGGAGAAGGTTCGGACCCATCGGAGCCTCTCAGCGAGACCTGCTAGAGCGGAGCCTCTGTCCCAGAGGGCTCGGAGTGCCGAGCACAGCAACCGTGCCTGGCTCCGGGAGTGAGCTGCTGAAACATCACACCATTGAGTCAGGGCTTTAGAACGTTTTGTCCTGTTGGGAACAACAGTCAGAGCTAACCAGGTGAAGATGAGCATTATAAACATTCCATCCTGGATTCTTCATCAGTTATAATGTTTTCGAGAAAGAAAGTACCTGCTTAGTAAACAAACAAGACCCAGACTTTCAAAATGCACTCACCGGGGCTAAGGACAGGTACTCACAAAGCTCCCCGCCCGGCCCACACACTTGCAGTGCTGGTCTTTGCAAGAAAACCTGCAATTTATAATACACCCAGTGGAGAGAAGCTGCTGCTGAGAATGGAGACCCCTGCTGGGAAGATGAAAGGGCCAGACTGAGGCGCTGGGCGCGGGTGGAGCTCTATCCCCTCTGAGGAAAGTGGCCCTGGGAGCCCTGGAGCATTCAGAGCCCTGGAGGAGACTCAGGACATGGCCACTGGGACATTCAGAAAGCCGTGGCCCTGAGGGTGGCACTGCCAGCTCTTCCCTCCGCCCAGTCTCCCTAAACACCCGATCCCAGCCCGCAGATTCTCCCACGGCTGGTCTTCCTGTCCTTCCTCACCTTGGGCCTCTCCCAGAATGGCTGCTTGTCTGTCTGTCTGTCCCAATAACCTACTCTTCCTTTGCACTCCACTCATCTCCTCTGGAAACTGCGGCCCATGAGCTCTGCCATGCCAGTGTCCTGCTCCGCTCCCGGGCCTCCGGAAGGTTGGCACCACAGGGCCCAGGTAAGGTTAACAGCCACACACGTCTCTGCCTCATTCTCCAAGTGCCAGCTGGCCACACTGATTTCCTCACAGCCAGAACCAACATCCTTGAGAAGCACAGAGAGAGGAAGAGAGAGGTGGGAAAGAGGATTAATTAGTCTTAGGACCCATAGCTAATTCAATCATGCCTTCCTGGTGTGACCATCCCCAAATCAGGGCATGGACCACACTAGAGGCTTCAGTCTTTCAAAAGGGCATGATGGAGACACGACTCAGAGAGAATCATCCACCACTGCACAGCGCACCACCACAAAGTCTTATCAAATCCGTGCCGCACCTTGGCTGTGAACCCTCAGCAAGACGTCCAGAGACAAAAGCAAGGAGTGTTGTTTCTTCAAACTCTGCTGTGGCCCTTGAAGCGGAAGAAATGTGATCTTGGTCATTTGCCTTACATACGTTATCTGATTCAACCACTATGTTTCTAAGACAAATTAGAACCTTCCTACTTAAGGCTGATTTCTCCTCATATTTCACTATACAGAGACAATATTATGAAAATTGAAATTATCTTAATCAAGTATGTGTAACGAAGGCTCTAAACTTGAAAGAGGAATTAGATCCTATTTCACTGGGGGTGTGTGACAAATTACACTACCTCATAAAAGTAGTTATGTTTTACTTATTTTTAAAATTCAGGCAAGATGTAGTAGAACTAAAATTCTAATGTGCCATTAATCATACTGTGTGTGGTTCACAGAATCTCTAGATTTCAAAGTACTGTCCCACTGGTTTCCAGGTAGGTCCTGGGCAATAGAAGACAGAGGGAAGAAGAGACGTGCCCAAGGAAGGGCACAGGGACTGGCCCACACAAGACTATGGTGTGTCACTCCTCACAAATGAGACATGCGGCAGTTAGATGCCACTTGGCACTGCACTGAGATGCTGCCATCGAACAACCAACTATGCACAGAGTGGGTGAGGGATGGAGGACTGAAAGCCGCCCACATTGCTGGGGTCGTAACAGGGTGCAGTCACCTTAGAAAACAGCCCAATAGCAGCCACTTACATTATTAAACATAGCTCCTCTGTGACCCACCATCCCATTCCTATGTACTCAAAGAAATTAAATATATGTCCACAAGAAAACTTGCACATAAATATTCATAATAACATCATCCACAATAGCTATAAGGTGATCAGTTGATAAATGGATAAATAGGATAAATAGGATGAGAATTATGCCAAAGTGGAACATTATTTAACCACAAAAAGGAATGAAGTAGTTTTATGTGCTACAAAATAAATGAAACTTGATGGCTTGTGATAAATCCAAAAGCTAAATATCTTCAGACATGATGGCACACATCTGTAATCCCAGCACTCAGGAGGCTGAAGCTGGAGGATCTTGGAGTTTGGAGCTAGTCCAGGCTCATAGTGAGTTCAAGCCCAGTTTGAATGAGATAGCAAGACCCTATCTCAGGAAACAAACCCAGTGTGCTGCCCCCTGCCCTCCATGCACCCTGGTGATCACCATTCAGCGGCATCTGCAGGACAGCAGGGCCATGGGGGCCCTGGGTCCCAAGTCACAAAGGACCCACCCGTCGACTTCCCCTCTGTCCCCACCGCAGCCAGCCTCACCCCACCCTGGTCACAGGCATCAGCCAAAGTGAGTGTTCCCAGCAGCACGTGAGTGGCTGGTGAGGGCAGACAGCTCCGGCTATGGGGTGAAGCTCACTGGTGACAAAGCAACAGGTAGACACAGACAGAAGAAAGTCCCCCGGCACTTGTCAACCACTCATTTACTGCTTTCCACATGTAGCACCTTCTACGAATGTCTCCCTTAGGTTTTTCATATTGCTGGACTATGTTTTGCTAAAATATGTGCAAGTCTAATCTATCTTCTTGCAAGTGGCCAAGGTGAAGCTCTGCACCCAACTTTCACACACCCAGGCACGAGCCTTCTAGGGCCTTATCTGTCCCCGAAGCTGGAATCTCTATGGTTGACAGTAACCTTCTGAGTTGGAAAAACAGAGACTCACTGTCGGTGAGGTTTTTAGAGCACCGCCTGTAGTAGAAAAGCAAGCGTTACCCCTACTGAGGCTTTACCCCTCTTGGCTCTTCCGTCTCTCACTTTCTTGAGGTGCAAACACCAGGATAAGAAACCTTCACTGAACCTCATATTATTAAAGCAGCAAATATTAGACCTGACCTGCCCATCTCTCCTGGGATCTGTGCATCTCTCTCGTATGTCTAAGCCCCTACTATCCTTCTTAAAAAGTAAATTAAACTAAATATCTTAAGTTCTTAAATAAATCCTATATAAGAAATCCACACTTAAGGGTCAGGCATTTAGCTCAAGTGGTACTGCACCTACCTTGGAAGCACAAGGGCCTCAGTTCAATCCCCACTACCACAAAAAAAGCAAAAAGAAATGCACACTTTTGTACCTTACAGAGTACTCTTCTCCTGGAACATCCCGGGGTACATGCAGCCTGGCATACAAAACACTTTGTGCTTTATGATATGCATAAGATATTAACTTTTCTTGAACTTCTTAGCATGATTAAGGGAATAGCTAAGTCTCTGGCACACTTACTAAAATCTAAATTTTTCACTTACATTTATGCACCACAAGTATAAGTCAAAGCAAAGCCTGTTTAAGCAACAGGGTTTCCTCCCAAAATGAGAACTAAGCAGAGAATGGGATCAAAATGGCCAGTCCCAATGAGCTTTCCTTGCCTTATGTATTTCAGAATGGCCGCCAGCAAGACGAAAGTGATGTGGAAAGGGCTGGTCGGGGCTGGCATTTCTGGTCCCATTTTCTGGTTAGATCTTATTTGGGGGGGGGACTTTATTTAACTTGACACCACACCAGTTACACGAACCATGAATGGGTCCTCTACTTCTCCCTGTTGAGAACATGGGTCAGCACCCACTGGTAAGGGTGGTGTGGATGCATTAAGCTGTGGTACAATGTTTGTTTGTCCCTTAAAGGAGAAGGGTTCAGTCTTATGAGTCCCTGCCCACGGCAGATGGTATAGATTTAAACAGAGGTCATTTCAGAGACTAAATCAACAGCATTGCTTTTTGGCTGGAATTCATTAGGGATGGACAGTATTTGGCTGATTATGCAAAATTCCTAAGGTTTTTCTTATTTCTGTACCCAATTTCAGCTTTTCTGGGTAGAATTCTGTGTGCATTGATTATTTTTATTAATGATCATCAAGAGTATTTTGGTGTTTCAAACTTTGTACCCAGACCTAGCAAGCAAAACCTTCTGCAAATGTATTCTAAGCTCTTGGCAAACTTTCCTCAGGAGCAAATATTAACTCCAGGCCGTGTTTATTAGCTTTTCTAAGATAATCACTGCATTAATGGCTGCAGTGGCTGGAGGTAAATGCTTACTGAGGCCAAAATCCATCCAGTTTGAGCTTCTTAATAGAACTCTTTCAGAAATTATTTATTTATTATATGGTTTACATTTTAAAATAGCAGCGTGATTTTCCTCTGATGTTGATTTGCATTCACAGAGTGACTTCAGGAGGAAACTTTGTCCCCATGCCGTTAGCTCAGAGACACGGAGACGTGAATTCTGCTGTATGAAACAGACAGACTGGCCTGAGAGTCTCAAACAGAGGCTCTTGCAGTCTGAACAGGCACCACACCCCCATCTTTCTGAAGCATTCTTACAACTTTCTTAAATATTAAGGGCATTCTGGTACAAAGCCCCCATTCTATGCCAGGCAGTGCATGAACTGACTTCAGAGAGACAGAAGTGCTGTCAGATGGTGCCGAGCACACTTGCAGGTCATGTGGGCTTCCACGGAGAGCAAAATGGCTGCCACCCCTCCCTGAGGCAGCTGCCTGTAAGCAAAGGGTCCACTCTGTGCAAACAGCACAAGCACTAGCAGAGCCATGGAGGGAGAGCTCGAGTACTCAGACAGACGGTGTCTGTCTGTCTGTCTGTCACATGTGAAGACAGATCTCTGACCCCCAACTGCAGCCAGCAGGAAGCCTGGCCTGCAGCAGACAGTCAGAGTAGGAGCTGAGGAAGCCACTCAGCCTCTCTCACGAGGGCCCGAGACAGCTGGGACTTCACTGAACAGCCGAAAGCTCCTCTAGTGTTTGTCCTTTCTTCCAATTTAGGACTGACTGAAGCCATCGTGCTCTCTGAGCCCTGTGGAGGGAGCCGCATTCCAGCAGGCCGCCCTCTGCTCCCGCCCTGTGAGGCTGACTGAGCTGCACTCCTGCAAGCACGAAGACCGTTTTGCAGCTAAGTTTTGCTTTGAAGTGCCTCCTTGTCTCCAGTCAGAGCCCTGCAGAAGAGGAGCCCACCCCTTCTCCAGGTGAGAAATGTGAGCGAAGGAGGAGGGGCCAGGGAGCCCATCTACACAGAGCACAGACAGAGCTGGAAGGCACCTAAGAGCTACTGAAATCCTTTGATTCGTCAAAGCGAGTTCTGACTCTTCCCTCTTTAAAGTAACTGCCCACAGGCACACACTGTCCTCCTCATAGTTCCCTTTGTGTTGGCCAGAACTCCATAGAGAAGGGGAGAAAGCAGGCCAAACTCACCACGTGTCACCCCCCTGATACCAAGAAAGTAAGTCACCAGGGGGCAGAAGGGACGCAAAGCTCATGGTCCGTGCGGGGCGGTGGTACTTTTCACCGGGGCTGAGCTCTGAGAGTGGAAGTGTGTGACTGACCTTTGGGACCTACTTCCAGACCACCTCAGACAGAGCTTCTGAGGGGAAGACTGTGGGTCTCCAGGCTCTGGCTCTCAGCAGTGTTCAAATCCAGGACAGGGAAACCCAGAGTTGCCATAGACTCTGCCTCCTTACAGGCAGGCCCGGCCTCCGGTGATGTGACCTCTCACCAGAGTGACCAGCTTCTTTGTTTGTTTTGTTTTGTTTTTCTTTTTCAGGTACCAGGGATCAAACTCAGGGCCTTGTGCTTGCCAAAGCAGGCACTGGAACCACTGAGCTACATCCCAGGCCTGTGACCCCGACAAGCTTCATTCTCAGACCAGCAGAGCCTTCAGGAGACCCTGGAGCCCCAGGAATGGAGTCTCAGCTCAGAACTGGAGGCAGAGTTGGCAGATGGTGAGAAACACACACCCTTCGGAGGGGTAAGGGGAGCTGGGGTGGGGGGCTGGTCTCAACAAAGAAGGTCGCTTCCCAAGCAGGCTCCCATCCTGCCAGTTACTGCAGACAGAAAGCAGTGGCACTTCTAGATCACAGTGGGTATCCAGTAAATGCCGTGGTAAAGAAGGCTGCCACCTGCACACTGCCCTGCCAGCCATGAGCCTTGCGCCCCTGAAAGGGTGGGGCCGTATAGTGACCACCTCTCACCTCCTCCACTGCAGGATAACAGGCAACTAAAAGGGGCTGGGGTGCAGCGCAGGGCGAGGTCCCTGGCTTCAATCTCTAGCACCTTCATAAAGAAAAGAGACATAAAAGGGCATCAGCCTCTATCTCAGCTCTCTGAGCTGTCCTCATGCACCAAACCTACACTTTGTGCACAAGAACAGGGTTACATATAAACAAACCTTAGTTAGTTGGTTTATTTTTTTTTAACAAACTTGCAAACTGGGTAGCGCCCTCCATTTGTGGATTTAGGAAACAAATTCCGGAGGTGGGAGAGTTGGTCTGTGGTCCCGGAGGGACTCGAAGGCACCTGTGGGCCCCGAGCCAGGACAGTCATGTCTTGTCTTCTCCATCTCCTTTCCATCAAGGCTCCCTGAGTGTCTCCGACATCCCCATGTCCCCGGCAGCCCTCATGTCTGTGTTCAGGCCTCAGCAAAAAGCAGCCTGAAGGATTTGCTCAATCCCGTCCCTGCAAAACCACAGGACACAGCACAATAGGACCATGACACCTACAAAGTGCAGCTGCATCCTGAGGCCCCATAGGCGGCTGAACCGGTTTTCATTCTTTTGCAAGTTGTTTCCCTCCTTTTCATTTTCCCAGCATCACTCCCAGAAGTGCAAGGTTTGCTTTCTATTCTTACATTCCTGCTTTCAGAGAGTCTTTGTGGATTCGCTCCAGGGTACTGAATGCAACAAAAGAAAGCGGTGTTCTTCTTGGATTCAGAGAAATGTGGTAATTGTAATGGTGATAAATGGTAACTACACTGTTTGTCCATCTTGGAGGTGGGTGCAAATGTTTTACTCAGATTAGTGTAAAGACTTCACCACCAACAACACCACCTACCTGGGTGAGATCACTGTGCAGACTGTGCATGCAAGTCAGCAGTCATGGAGAGCTAAGCAGAATGCGGGTGACAAAGTGTCACCAGGCTGCTTCCTGGGCACCAGAGCCTCTTGCTATGGTCCAGGGAGAAGTGCGTTCAGCCAGCCCTGCCATGGCCTCCAGACGCAGCTTTCTGGGATGTGCTTCAGACTGAGAGCTCAGAG
Organism: Thryonomys swinderianus; assembly: GCA_004025085.1. Lineage (NCBI taxonomy): Eukaryota > Metazoa > Chordata > Mammalia > Rodentia > Thryonomyidae > Thryonomys > Thryonomys swinderianus. The sequence continues at coordinate 43,920 of PVIC010004301.1, read as the reverse complement.
AGATGCATAGCTGTGACTACTGTTTATGGCTCTCATTGATTGTCAAGACTCCTGACGAAATCTCAGAAATAGAAACAGCAGTGGCTGCACATGCGAGACTTTCCCGGCATGTGTAAGAATGCTCCTGTCCAGGTCCCGTTCCGTCTCACAGGAGAACCCCACAGAGAGAGCTCAGCAGGAACCACTTCCTCCAGGACTAGACCCACCATGGCTGTGATCGGGAGGAGAGGCATCCCCTGAGAAAGGCCGAGAGAGGAAGCTGGGGCTGGCTGGGTATATCTGGTTCTGTGAATGAACACAGCCTCCCAGTCTAGCTGCTGAAAGTCTAACGAGGGGATGGTGCAGCTCTAGAGCAGCTGAGGCTGGTACAGCCAAGTTGGCTGACTTCTTCCTGCTGCGGAAGAACAGGAAGCCAAGCTCTAAGCTGTCGTGGTTCATCACTTTAAAGGGCACACAGGTTGTAGTGAAAGCAGCAAGTGTGTGTTCAGGTAGAAATGCCTCTGCGTGGAGCCTGGGAGTCTGCTCTGTAAAGGTCCATCCCAAAGGCAAAATTGGAATCCAAGCAGAAATGTTTGAGCAGGGGAAATCACCACACTGTCCCAGAGGCTGAAGTTAAGAATGCAACCAGAGCTGTTGGACTCAGGTGTCCGGGCTCCCAAACGTGAGGATCTGAACTTCCAGCAAAGCCAGTTGTCTCACTCCTCAAGGGCTGCAGATTGTTAGTTTGGTGGCCATCAGGAAAAGGGGGCCGTGCACACTTGTGTGTGTGTGTGTGTGTGCGCACGCGCACGCGCACGTACATGTGCTCACAAAAGACCATGCATAAACACACAAGTAATCTATTTTAATTACAACACCACCCTCTTTACATGAATATTTTCATATAGAAAGAGAATCCTGAGAAGGCTACATGGTGCCCTGGTCGTTCTAAACCAGAGCAAACAGAAGGCTAGGGAGTTAAGGTTAGGAAGCTTGGCATTAGGGGTAGGGCTAGAGGTTTAGGGTTACTGCACATTAAGTCCACATTTGCCTTCAGCTATTGCTCACTGGAAGTCCGAGAGGCCAGGGCCCCCAACACCAAGCCCACTGCCTGAGGAGGCTCCATGGGCTGCTAAGAACTAAGGTGCAGAATCTCCACAGTGATCTCCACTGGTTTCACCAATCTATATTCCCAACCATAGAGAAGTGTTCCTTTCTCCCACAGACCAGCCAGCACTTGTTGTGGGTTGACTTTTTTTTTTTTTGAGACAGGGTCTTGGTTTGTAGTTCAGGCTGGCTCTGAGCTCACTATGTAGCCCAGGCAAGCCTCGAACTCAGCAATCCACCTGTCTCTGCCTCCCGAGTGCTGGGATTACAGGTGTGAGCCACCATGCCCAGCTGTGGGTTTTTTGATAGAAGCTATTCTTTGTGGAGTGAGATGGAATCTCCATGTTGTTTTCATCTGCATCTCTCAAATAACCAGCAATGTTGAACTTTTTTTCATATGCCCTTAGCTTTACTTCTTCATCTGAAAAATGTCTGTTCATTTCAGATGCTCATTTTTTAATTGAGTCTTCAAAGTTGGGCTAATTATTTTTAAGTTTTTATATGTTCTAGATAGTAGACATTTGTCTGAGGAGCAGTTGGTAAATTTTTTCCCATATTGTAGGTTGTCTTTTTGCTCTGCTGGTGGTTTCTCTTGCTGTGCAGAAGCTTTTTAATAAGATAAGATCCCAGTAGTTGATTCCTTCTGTTAGTTCCTGTGCTGTTGAGGTTTTGTTCATAAAGTCTCCCTAAGCCAGTGTCTCAAAGAGTTCTACCTAACCTATATTCTAGCAGGTTTAGTGTTTCTATTTTAATATTTAGATCTTTAATCCACTTCAGTTTCAGTTTAGTGCATGATGAAAGATGTAGGTCTAATTTTAATCTTTGGCAGGTTGAAACCAGCCCCTTTTATTAAAGAGGTCATCTTTCCTCCAGTGAGGGTGTTTGGTTCCTTTGTCAAAGACAGTGGAATAGTATGTTGGGAGCTGTTTCTATGTCTTCTGTTCTGTTCCACTGATCCACAGGTCTGTTTCTTTGCCCATACCATGCTGTTTTTATTACAATGGCTTCGTAGTATAGTTGCAAGTTGGGGATTGTGATACCCCTGGCCATGTCCTTGTTGCCTGGAATTATTTCTGCTATTCTAGGTCTCTTCTGATTCCAGATTAATTTTTGGAATGTTTTCTCTAGATCTGTGAGATATGTTGCTTGGATTTCCATTAAGATTGCATTAAATCTATATAGCAATTTGGGGAGTATGATCATTTTGACAATATTGATTCTTCCTACCCAAGAACAAGGGATGTTTTTCCATTTTGTGATATCGTCTTGATCTCCTTTTTCAGAGTGCTGTAGTTTTCAGAGAAGAGGTCTTTTACTTCCTTTGTTAGATTGATTCCTAGATATTTCATCTTTTGGATGCTATTAAGAAAGGAACTGTTTCCCCAACTTCTCTCCCAGTGACACTATTGTGTATAAGAAAGTTATTGATATCTGAATGTTGCCCTTGTACCTACCTACTGTCCTGAATCTGTCAGTTAAGTCAAGCAGTCTTTTGGCTGAGATTTTAGGATCTTCTAGATAGAGCATCGTGCCATCAGCAAATAGTGACAGCTTTTCTTCCTTCCTTCCTTCCTTCCCTGCTGAGTATATTCAACAAAGAATTAAAAGCATCATACTACAATGACATACTTGCACCCATGTTTATAGCAGCTCAGTTTGTAATTACTGAATCTTGGAAACAGCTTGAATGAATCTTGGAAACAGCTTGAATGTCCATCAAATGGAGACTGGATAAAGAAGTCATGGGTTTTTTTTCTATAAAATGGAGTATTACTCACCCATACATAATGATAAATTAGAGACATTTATAGCTAAATGGATTCACCTTGAGGTCATACTCATAAGTGAAACAAACACCATATCGTTTCTCTGGTGTAAGAAACTGGATGCCTAAGTGAGGCCCAGCATGTGTTATAGGTATTGTGCAATATGAAGAAAATGCTAAAGGGAAAGGAATACTGAATGAGGGCAGGGAAAGCAAAGAAGGGAAAGAAAAATATTTAACAGTAAAAGGAAAACAAAAACAAACCTTATCTATATGGGAGTGGGAGGTGAAGGGAGGGCAGGGGAATGGGAAAAATAAGAATCAAGATACATCATGTACAGGTACAAATTGTCAACGAGGAGTGTGATCACAGTGTATTCATAAAATGCACCATTAAAAAAATAGAACCACGGGCACTGCAGGAAGTACAGGCAGGATGAGTGAAGCTTCCTATATTTCTGCCCTCTCTACCCCTTGGCACAGCCTAGGGTTCTCACAGGAGTATGAGCCCTCCCATGAATGGCCATGTGGAGGATCTCAGCTTCTTCAAATCAGCCACATCATACCCTCATCTCCAGCCCATGGAAAATTTATCTCCACAAAATCATGTCCTGGGGCCAGAAAGGTCGGGGGCCCCTGAATAGGAATATTTCATTGTTTTTTGAGAATTGTTATGTGTGGGCCGTGACTTGCACAGTGTGTGTTCACACCACAGCTTGGAATTCCGTGACAGTCCATTTCCCGAGAGCCCAGGCACCTGCAAGTCCTGTCTTCAGGACACACATTCTATTCTCTGGAGGGCAGCTGTCAATGGAAGGGTCAGCGTGAGTGTCAGGGTGTTCCTGACCAGACCCCTAAGTGCAGGTGGACTCCTCACGCTTCTAGGGACACCTTCAGAGGCCCTCTGCCACCCCTCATCCAGTAGGCTTCCCAACAGCAGGTCTTCAGAGAAGAACTTGGACTTCAACTGGGCTGAGTTTTGGGGTCTGGGGCAGTGGTTCTATGAGCATTCAGCCTCAAATCCCTGCTATTGATGTCAGCTGAGGATTTCTTCAGAGTATTTGGGCTTCTGAATTTCTTAAAATATCTCAGTTTCTTTTTTTAAGTGGACCTTTCAGCTGTGACAGTCACAAGGGATAAACTTTTTTAAAGCATCTTAACAGTTTTGGGGAAAGCCCTATCTGATGTTGAGAACTGGTAGGGGGAAAACTACACTGCTATGAAATACCATCGAATCCACTGACCTCAGCGCTCAGGGAGTGGAGTTATTTATGGGCCTTTCCAGTCAGTCTCCTTTCCTGTCTGCATCTGCCAGAAATTTCCAGAACACATCTTTTTTTAATTACCAACCTTTATAATTTTCTCTCCACACTTCTTTACCCTCTAAGTGGTCTCTTTCACCATTTATCCATAGAAAGTTACTCCATAGCTTAAAGTTACTCCATAGCTTATGAAATGGACTCACAGATGTTAGGTATTAGCTCATTTAAACTTCCATCTAATGAAGAGACATGTCTACCATTTCCCTTCCAAAATGTTCACCCTATGGATGAAAAAGTAAATAAAGATGCAAGAAAAAAAATGCTGAAACTGATTTTAGACTTTTCTCCATTGCAAATTATCATCACTAACCAGTGGTCCGGGTTGCTTCTGACCACATGGTGCTTCTAAGTGACACCGCCAGAGAGGCCACGGGCATAAAGGTCAGCTGGAACACCAAGGTCTCAGCCAGCACAGGGCTGTTGTCCGTGTGAGTCCCCTTTGGTGCCTGTTTTGCTCAGTATCAGTTTTTTTGTTTGTTTGTTTGTTTGGTTTGAGGCAGGGTCTCTCTTTGTAGTTGAGGCTGGCCCTGAGCTCACTATGGAGCCCAGGCAAGCCTTGAACTCAGCAATCCTCCTGCCTCTGCCTCCCAAGTGCTGGGATTACAGGCATGAGCCACCACGCCCGGCTCAGTATCAGTTTTTAAAGCAAGCTTCTGAAAAGGGCTGACTGGAAGTGATCCAAACTCTGGACCTCTGGGGTACAAAGCTGTTTGTCACACGACACTTACCCCTGGTGCAAACTCCTCCAAGTCAGCAGAAGCACTTTTCCTGGATGCATCCAGGACCTGACAGGATGGCTCACTGGGTGTCTTCTTGCTGGGGCTCCTTCCAGCAAGCCTGAAGCTCCCAGCATGCAGCGCAGTTACTACTGCTTCTGGGCCAAGCTCACCCAGTTGCTAGTGCAGAGCATGAGGCCAAGCATGGCAGTGCACAACTGCAATCCCAGCACCCTGGGAGGCTGAGGCAAGAGGATTCCAAGTTCCAGTTCCCCTACCACCAAGACCCACTTCTAAATTCTCAGTTTTCTCATTAGCAAGAACTGAGATATTGCTGGTATCTTTCACCAAATAGATCCCTTTTCGTTATTCACAAGATAAATTAAATCATGTCCAACTTCCCACTGACTTTTGAGATCTCATAGAGAAGGAAGAGGAGAGACTTTCTTCAGTCTTTACAGCTGGTGAAAGGCACAGTGAGGTGCCAGCTCTGCAGAGCCCAGAGTGACACTGTGCCCCAGACACCACAGGCCAGCTCCGCCACCCCTTGCCCCAAAGGACTAGCCAAACCCCATAGTCAGATCATTTAAATGCTAACTCATGGAGGACCTAAGCACGTTTAAGAAGGTAAAAAAGTACGAGGTCAGGCCAGGGATTTAGCTCAGTTATTCTGGTGTCTGCTGGCAAGTGCAAGGTCCAGAGTTCAATCCCAGCACCACATACCACTGTGGCAGGTGTGGTGGCTCACGCCTGTAATCCCAGCACTAGGGGGGCAGAAGCAGAAGGATTGCTGGGTTTGAGGCTTGCCTGGGCTACACAATGAGTTCGGGGCACTCCTGAACTATAAAGCAAGACCCTGTCTCAAGAAACTAAAAAAAAAAAAAGGTATGAGATCTGATTTTTAAAAAACTACTGTGATTGTACAATTATTTTTGAACAGATTTATCACAGTAAGAGACACACCCCATACACACTCCCCTCACTCTGGACATACTGGTCTCATTGTTCTAGCCTCTTCCTGCAGCAGCTCTGAGGGCCTCTTTCCTCAGTGTTTCTCTGTGGCTGCCCGGAGTCTATGAATTCAAAATATTTACATCTTCTAACAATTCAAAACAGCCCTCAGCTACCTTAGGTCCAAGGCTTGCCATGTTCTTCTCCGGCTCTTCTGCAAAGTCAAAATGATCATTTAAAGGTCATATATCTTAGCAGGGTCTTTTACTATAATATTTTTTAAATGTAGACATTCACCATTGTTGGGGGACCCAAAGAGAGAGGGTCTCGCTGAAAAAAGAAAAGACACAGGCAGCAAGGCACAGGGGACCAAGGCTTTGGTGAGTTAAGGCAAAGTTTATTACAATCTGACACACATATATCTGGTTTGAAGCAGGAAATTAACTCGGTCTCATGAGGGGTCTCATGTTTACAGCAAAACACTACAAAGGGAAAATGCTAATCAAGCAGACCGCAGGGGTGGCTGGGTGCTATGCACATATGCTAAGAAGGAACAGGCTGCATTAGTAATGCTGCTGTGGGGGAAGCTTAGACAACTATCCACACAAAACAAGAGATGTGCTGCTGGGGGGAGACACCTTCAGCCCTTCTCAGGTCTCCCCAGTAGCACCAGAGCAGCAGCACGTGGCAGCCTTCTCTCTGCCAGGTAATTCCTTGACACCGTGATTTCAGATCATGTATAACTCTGACACACAAAGCACAAAGTCTGAGACTTCAACCCAAGGGTTGGGAGGACTCAGCACTCTATCGAAGAACCGAATATTCATGCCTTCCACAAGTTTTTCTCTGTGTTATTTTGCAAACACATACTCCTACTTTTTAAGGCAACAGCTGACTTAATCATCACAATATGGAGAACGCAGGAGGCTTGACTTTTAAGACTTTCCCTTTCTGTCTGCAGGTTGTCGCGGAGCCTCTGGCCTCCAAAGCTCAGAGCCATCTTTCTTTGACTTCTTGTGGGTTCTGCTAAGAACATGTGCTGAGCCTGACACTCACAGAATGAGGCCCTATGCTCTTGTTCATGCATTTTTAATCTTTGAAACGCTCCCAACATTTCAAAACAGCGTGAAGGACAGAGCCCCAGTGTGCTCTGGGCTCCCGCCCCGCCTCCCAGCGCTGGACCCTCCTGTCGCTTCCGCTCTTTTGAGGCCGGAGCCTGAATGCCCTCTGGCTGTGCTGTCATGTGGCCTCCTTCAGGATGAGTTTTCTCTAGCCACAGATTTCTTCCCAGACCTGTGGAAATGACTGCTGGCCCTGTAGGCTTGCAGCACCCCCATCGCCACGTGATGCTGTGTGTGCCTCACCCCCAGCTCCAAGAGGGCAGGGACTGGGTCTGTTTTGCGCTATGCGCCAGCCCAGGAGGCAGCTGGTGTTTTCTCTGCTTGAGGATGAGCCATAGAGGCCCACTGAGAGCCGGCGTGATTTCTTGCCGAGCGGCGCTGATGACACTTACACCTACTGGTCACTAGATTCCAGTGCAAAGCATTTCTCCATTGGCACGAGGGCCCTACACCATGAGCAGAAGGTCTGGCACAGAGTAAGGACTAGGATGTCTGTGTTAGCGACACACAGGAATGTTGAGCTCCTGACCGTCCAGGTCAGTCCCGGCTACCCTTCATCCATATGGCCGGATCTGGCCTTTCAAGGGCTTTTCACTAAATAACTGATTGAAGCTCATTGGAGGCTCTGAGCTCTGCAAATGGTTCAGCTCAGTTTGACTTATGCTCTTGTCAGGTAAGAATTTCTTTTGCACAAACAGCTCATGTCCCAGGATGAACCCAAGACATTGATGGAGGGGGACGGTGACAATGCTGACTGAGACACCTGCGTTTCCCCATTTCAATGTTGCCACCACTGTGCAAAGTTAAAGGCTGGCCGTTCCACAGGAAGCAGAAGTTTTCTGAGACGGATAAGAGTGCCGTTGCCCTCCCCTGTACCACTCTACCCGATGTGGCATCAACCTAGGTCATGAGTCTTGCCACCAATGCTTTTGGGGATGCACTGATGGAAGATCCCTTTCTGCTGAATTCTTTACTGTTCAAATGGGCACACAGTATCTGTACACACATTGTCTGTGCTGTTATGGGGCACAACTGACAATTCATTATCTACACACAACACGTGACGTTCAGATAATCAGCGCTTCAGCCTCCTCCGACATTTATCATTTCTAAGCTTTGGGGACTTGATGCCTCTTCTGCAGCTATTTTGAAATGTATCATAAATCGCTGCCGACCCTAGGGCCCTCCTGGGTGCAGAACACAGGAGCTAACTCCTCCTCCTGACCATTACCTCAGCCCTGCTCTGCCTGCTCCCCCACACTCCCTTCCAGCCTGTGGTGAGACTGGCACTCCCAGGTCGGTGTTTCTCAACGTGCAGCATTGGCAGGACTCTGGGGAAGACTCAGAAAGGAGGTCGGAGCTTCAGGAGGCACCTTTGTGGCCTGCACACTTTTACTTCGTGAATTTCTGCTGTTGTTTTGTTGACAGTGCTTTAAGATGGCTTGTCCCAAGCAGACTACAGGCTGGTTTTGCCAAAGCAGCAGCCCTTTACCCCGCTTCCCTGGCAGCCAGGCTGTCCTGAGTAAAACGGTCTTCAGCTACACTGTCTCTGATTTACCCTGGATGTCTCACACTCCTCCCCGCAGAAATCAGGGTGATCCCGTTACCACCAAAGCCTCTCCTCAGCCGTTTGCTAAGTAGTGAGCTTTTATCTGTGGTACCAGTGACACTTTAGGCCATGCCCATGTGCCTCCTGCACTGGGCAGTGTGTAGCTGCCACACCAGCCCCTTGAGGGACCCCAGGGAAAGTGGGATTGACCCTCCTCTCAGCCCACAGACCACTCGCTCTGCCCCATTGCACCTAGAAGCCGCTGGCTGAAAGCTGTGGCTGACTGCAGCCAGCTTCACAGCAGTGTGAGGTTCGGGTCAGGAGGCCACCCACCAGGACCCAGCCAGAGCACGACTCTCACAACTGGCCCGGTGCCCGCACCAGCCTTTCTGTGAGATTTCCCAGCAAGCTCGGCCCAGGGCATGGCCACAGAATCACAGCATCGTGTTTCCTTCATAATGCTGTTTGCATGATTGCACACAGGTTAATAAATCTCCACCTTTGTTTCTTCACCTGAATGTGGTATCATCCATCCCTCAGATGTGGCAGGGAGGGGCCTGGGGAGTCATGTAGGAAGCCACCTGGAAAGGACAAAGGCACCCCTCCCCCCAGGGGCCCCGAGGAACACTCCTTGGTCCCAGATGAGTCTGAGACAACTGCACCTAAAAAGCACCACTGAACACAGAGCAAAGGAACAAATGCTGGGCCAGGGTGGGGCCTTTGGGCAGTGTCAGAGAGAACCAGGAATTCTGGGAATGGGCAGCAGAGGCCTGTGGGGTGGTAACGGGGCAGAGGCGGGTGACCCCCTCACCAGGGCAGTGTCTCCCCCCGAGCTTCCCCTCACCAGCTGCTCTCCTCCAGCCGGCCACCCTCACCCGCTGCTGTGGCCACAGAATGCAAAGTATAGTCACCATCCATGCTGTACACCCCAGGAGCACCAACTTCTCCTCGCTCCATCCCCACAGCGCACAGAGGACACACCCTGTGCACCTGCCCCGCCTTAAGCCCAGTGCATGGAAACAAATCCAAATGCAGGTGCGGCTAGCCTGCAACACCTACCTTGCGTTTCTGCTTCAGTGACAGACAGAGCCCTGCTGAGCGCTGCCGCACTAGATGTATGGAGAACACTCTTGGCTCTAGACTCCTCCCGATTATCCATCTATCTAACCCGCAAGTGAACCCTATTTATTCTCTCCTATGTCATTTATAAAACGTCGAATTCCGATTCATGAGTTGGGGCACCAAAGGGCACACAGCTCCCCCTCTGACATCCGGGGACCAGCCCCCGTCTAATTATCAGGAACATAGAAAACCGAGGATTTTAACTTGAACCAGCAGAGTGAGCGAGAATCCAGACTTGTTCTTCCTCCGTGTCATCCATGTGTCCTTGTTTGTGTTCTGTCCTTCCCACAGAGCTGCACACTCACACACACGCACACGCATGCACATGCACACAGTTGCACAGAGAGAACTCACAGTGGAAAGCTCTGTCCAAACACAGTTGTCTCTGTGACCAGAAAGCGGGATGAAAGGTGGGATGGCGCCCGCTTCTGTCATCTCTCACTGACTGGACAACCACACTCATCCTTGCTGACAATGCCCAGGACAGCCCATTGGCTGCTTGCAAACTTATCAAGGAGAAACCGACCCTTAAGAATTTGTCGCTCTTAGCAATTTCCCAGAAGATCCCCTGTCCTCTGCTTTGCCCATCACAAAACAGCCCTCAGACCTGTGACAGTCCAAGAGTCTGTTGTCCCTGATGTTCTTCGGTGTCCTGAATTATCCCCTGGGGATATCTTGGTTTTGCCTAACAATCTCTTCCCTTTTTATATTGTAATTTGAGTTTTTGAGTTGGAGCCCCTCTATCTATATAGTTTGGGATGACCTTAAACTCACTTTGTAGCTTAGACTGACCTTGAACTTGTGGCATCCTCCTGCCTCAGTCATGCACCACCATGCCCAGCCATCACTTGAGTTTTTTTTGCACATAGGCCTAAAAACCTTACCAAAAGGGACCTTATCTGGGCTGAGAGACAATCTTAGCCTCTCCTCAGAGACAAGGCCATCTCTCTCACGGGGCATAGGGCAGGAGTGCATTCCTCTGGAGTCCCCTTGGTTGTAATAAATGTCCCTGCCATTTGTTTACCAGCACTAGACAGGGACAGACTTTTAGATAAATACCCTTGGCACCCATGAGATTTATAGTCCCCTCTGAGCACAGTAATGTTTAATCAGGAAGTTAACATATGACCGTGTAAAAACCTTTACAAGCTTGTGCAAACAGACAGCCACCATTAGCACTTTGGCAGACCTCTGGGGTCATCCGGTCCCCCCTCGTGGGGACCCCAAGTGGACCAGCAGAGAGTGGGACACTTCGCAAACACTGGGTTCTTTTCTTCCTTCCTTTCTTCCTTTTTTTCTGTTTCTTTACTTTTCCCCACCCTTTGCAAGTTCCTCCTTTTGAACGAGCAAGAGGATCATCAAGAGCGTAGTGGCGGTTCCTCCTTGGCCCCGGCAGCCAGGGCCTCCGGGACGGTAACCGAGGTCAGCAGAGGGTGGAAGCTGGTGCCTTCAGAGGACGCAGTGTGAAACGTCCCACCTGGCGCAGGAGGAGCAACATGGCCCAGCCTGGAGCCCGGCTCCACCGAGTCTGGCCGACATCTGGAAAGGATATCAGAAGGCGCAGGCGGCCTGGCGGGTGTACCCGGCTACCTTTGTACTTTTCGATGCAAATTGAAAAGCAAAACAGACATCAAGGATATATTTATATAACTGTCTTCGAGTTGCATTTTCTACTCCCATCTGCTGCACATGATAAGTTTCAAGTGTTTTCTAATAAAAAAAAAAAAAAACACTCGGGAGGGTGGGGTGGAGTGGAAGGAAGATGGTGTGAGAACTCGGCCCAGTGCTTGCTCCTTATTTGGTGCTGAGAGGAGCCGGCTGGCTGGATGGAGAAAGGTTCAAATGTGCAGTCTGGGAAGGCAGCACTGAGTGAGATGGTGCCGATATTCTTGCATGTCACTTTTATTCGAAAACATGTATTGGACTCAGACACAGGGAAAAGAGTATCCTCCCCTTAAACCCCTTGCTATGGAGGAAATACTGGGGCACAGAATGAGACGGAAGAGCTTGGCACTGACCGGTGCGCTGAGGCTGGGCCTCACAGCCGGCAAAAGCAGCGTTCTTCCTCCCCTGCCTCTCAGTCAAGCAGCAACGGAAGGAGGCGCTCATGGAGAAGAGCCCTGGCTTTCCTTCTGCCTCCAGGCCACGCTTCCATGGGAAAAGCAGAGCCATGAATCACCAGGCAGTTTGAGATTTATTAAGACAGACAGATGCCCAGATGAGGACAGCCGTGGTGGCCTTGCCCTGTGCCCTGGGTCACTGTCCAAAACCCGGGTGTTTGCTCTTTGTGTGTTCGCTGGGACTAGAGGTTCAACGCAGGGCCCGGTACTGAGCTACATCCCCAGCCTTTTTCACCTTATTTTTATCTTAAAATAGGGTCTTGCTGTGCCGGGCGTGGTGTCTCACGCCTGTAATCTCAGCACTCGGGAGGCAGAGGCAGGAGGATTGCTGAGTTCGAGGCTTGCCTGGGCTACATAGTGAGCTCAGGGCCAGCCTGAACTACAAAGTGAGGCCCTGTCTCAAAAAAAAAAAAAAAATAGGGTCTTGCTAAGCCATTCAGTGTCCAAACTGGGCTGAAATTTGGGATCCCTCTGCCTCAGCCTCCTGGAGTGCCAGGATTACAAGCACGTACCACCATGCCCAGCTACAGCGCTCTATTCTTAGTCCTCGGTTACCTCTTTCCAAAGCAAACCTCACTAAGTGGCTGACTTTTCCAAGGCATGAGTGCACTTCTGCAGGACTGAGAAGCGAGGTATTCACCCCGACATTACTTGGCCCATAAGCAGTAGACTTGGCCCCCAAGAGTCTTGGCCCATCCTGTGCTCTGTCCCGGAGGACCCCCGCTCCAAGTGTCCCCCATACCTCTCACCGCGCCACCTGGCACCTCTGGCTGGGAGAAAGAGCCCTCTGGGCTTGGAGAGCAGCCTGAGGCGGGGAGATGGCTTCTCACTGAGTGCAGTCGCTCTTTCTGGCTCCTGGGACCCCTCACCGACGTCCTCCCACATCTCTTCACACTCCTCTCTGGTTGGAGCTGGACTTGGGCCAAAGCCCAGGACTGAAGGTAGCACTTGCAGAGGCGACAGGACTTTGCGGAGCGATGTGAGGCCCAGCAGCGACAGAGACCAAGCCGCACACTTGCCCCACGTCCTGCGCTGGGAACTGCCTTCTCCAACCCTGGGAGCACTTCACCCGAAAGCACAGACTGTGTGAGGCAGAATGCAGAGCTGCACAGCTGTGTTTCCTGTTCTCAGTTCTCTCTCTCCCGTGAGGAATAAGAGGGTGACAGCCAGGCGAGTGTGGTGCACAGACTGGGAATTCTTGTACTTCCAGAGGCTAAAGCCAAAGAATAGCAGTTCAAACCCAGCCTGGGCAACTCAGCAGGACCCAATCTGCAAATGAAAAACAAAAACAGCCAGGGATGTTGTTTGGTGCAAAGGCCCTGGGTTCAATTCCCAGCTCCGGGGTGGGAGGGACTGTGTCTGCTGGAAGCCCAGCGTTAGGGCGGGATTAAAGTCAGTGAGGCATAGGACTCGCTTACGACCCCTCCTGTCAGCTGGAGTGATGGGGCGGGCCACCTTCTGATGATCACTCACCACCCCGGCGCCCCAGCCAGCGGGCAGGAGCTGGCATGAGGAAGGGGCCAATTCCCAGGGCGAGAGGCCCACATGCCCACCCACTTACTGCCCCACCTTCACATACCATCCTCCATGCCAACTTGTACCATGCAGGGTGGTAGGCGAGTGTAATCCAGAAGTCTGGGAAGCTGAGGCAGGAAGATCACAATTTTCAAGCCAGGCTGGTAACGGAAATGATTTAGGAAAACTGTGTCTCAAAATAAAAAATAACAAGGGTGGGGATGCAGCTCAGCACAAAAGCACTGGGTTTAATCATCAGCATGAAAAAAGAAAAGAAGCTCACTTTGTCGAGAACAAAATGGTAAATTTATGTAAGTTGGTAAATATATCAGTTTATTCTAAAATTTAGAAAGAACTCTATGAATTTATGAGAAGCACACTTTTTTTTTTTTTTTTTTTGAGACAGGGTCTCGCTTTGTAGTTCAGGCTGGCTCTGAACTCACTATGTAGCCCAGGCAAGCCTCAAACTCAGCAATCCTCCTGTCTCTGCCTCCCGAGTGCTGGGATTATAGGCGTGAGCCACCACGCCTGGCGAGAAGCACACATATTTATTTTTATACCTAAAATACATCAAATATATTTATTTGTAGACACGTTAGAATGACATAAGGGCCATAAGGCCTAAAGACCAGACCCATGTGGGGTGACCTGGGCTGACATTCCAGCCACCACACTGCGTGTGGAGCCTTCCAAAAAGTCAGGAGGGAGCAAGAGAGAACCTCAGAAGATCAGATCTAGCTGCAAGATACGAAAGTCTCTGTGCTTTAACCTTTACAAAAGAAAGTAACTTTGAAATAACCGGCACTTTTATGCTTTGTTTCTGATTTCTTCAGTCTTTTTTTGCTAATAAAGTTGTTACAACTTGGATCTAAAATTCCCTTAAGAGTCTCCCATGACCAGAATATGAGGGGCTATGCTCAGAGCGAGTCCTTCATGGTGAGCTCAGGGCTGACTGTGCTGTGGGAGGTAGGACCTGGCTCAGGGGACACACTGGGTGAGACCTTGAAGGGTGCATTATTCCTGTCCCAGCTCCTCCTTTTCTCTGCTTCCTGCCTACCTTGGGGTGAGCCGCTCTCTTCCACCAGACCCTTCTGCCATGATGTTCCTGCCTGGAGCAGGCGACTATGGGCTGAATCCTCAGAACTGTGAGCCGAATTAAACCTCTCCCCCTTTAAAACATGACTGTTGAGCATTTTTCCCATGTTTATTTTATTAATCCATGTTTGTGTTGTGACCACATCCCTCATGGGTAGTCAGTACATGGGCGTAACACATCTCAATTCTCTTTTCATTTCAGTGATGAGAAAATGGAAAAACAGAAGTCAAACTCCTTCCCCCACTTTGCTTCTCACTAACAAAATTCCCACTCTTGCTCCACATCCAGAAGATGTTTGGAAAAGCTTAGTTTTTTACTGAAAAGGTTGGAGTCGAGCCAGAAAGACTATCTGCCCCAGAGCAGAGAAGTTGCCCCTTCAGTCACTGTGATGCCTGGAAACCACAGCACGGTCCTCAGCGCCGTGGCCCAGTGTCCCGTGAACTCAGAGAAAAGAAGAGAAGGCAGGAAACGCAGCAGGGGCAGGAGCTGGCAGGGCATCCAGCAGCGACAGCCAGAAGGGGAGGAGCCAGCCAGGCTGAGGACCAGGTCCTAGCTGGCAACAGGAAGGTAACCTTGCGGGCACCATGGGCACAGAGGACACAGCCCAGCTCTACCACCTCCGCTGTGGCCCTCTGTGCCTGGAGTCCCCCGCAGAGAAGGAATAAAAACAGTCGCTCTGACCATGCCTCCCTGAGGAGTCCGCATGCAGACGTGTATTAAGGGCTGGCCACAGTGAGTTTTGCCCCCGCTCCAAGAAATTAAAACCAGGTGACAGGACTGAAAGGAGGTGCTCCTGGGCCTCAGAGATTGCTGGGGGCTAGAGACACTGGAGACCACCAGGCGCTAGCAAGGTGGGCAGGCTGATGGGGGGTCGCATGAGTTATATCTCAATTTTTTTTTCTAAAGGAAAAAGAGGAAAAGGAAGAAAGGAAGGAAGGAGACAAATAAGGAGGGAAGGATAAAAGAAAATAAAAGGACAGAAGGAAGGAAGGAAGGAATGGAAGAGGGAGGAGGTGCATAGCCTTCAGCGTGAAGGCCCAGAGCTTCTGAGAGGCATCCCACCTCTCACCCCGGCCTCTCTGGGGCCCTTGGCCCTCGGCTGTCCATACTAGCCCAGAATCTTGACATACAACTCTGACCACTTGTGCCACAACCCTTCCAGGCCCCAGAACCATAGCAACTCACCAGAGAGGATACATTACTGGCTCTGGGCCCTCTGCCCTGAAGAGACAAGACGGAGCCAGGCTGCCCGGCACCTCGGGAGGAGACCAGGACAGAGCCCAGGCCTCTCCCTTTCCTGAGGTTCTCTCCGTGTCCACCCTGAGGGATCTGGGACCAGTGGACGTTGCTCCCTCCTGCTCTTGTAGCTGTCCCTCACTCCGGTCCAGGCAGCCCCAGGACCAGCCCCACGGGAACCTTTTCCTCCAGATCAGGGCTCCAGCCAAGACTCCTGCATCTGCCGGCAGAGTGGCTGCAGGGCTCGAGGTGCACACGGCCCATGGACGCGCTGCCTGCAGAAGTGCTGCTGTTCTGCCTGACAGCACTTTAAAACGTACCCCAGAGCTCTGTTCCACCGGAGCAGCTCCCAGCTCTCAGGCCAAGCAGGGGCAGCAAATGAATGTCTCCACAGCAACCTCTCTCTGAACTGTGTTCAACACCAGTTTGTTGTTATCATGTTCCCTCATTCAATCAGTATTTTTACAGGACCTTTCATACACTCGTCATTAGCATGCTAGAACCTAGAATTTAAAAATAAACTGACTGGGCATAGGAGCACACACTTGTATCCCAGCACCATGGGAGGCTGAAGCAGGAGGATCTCAACTTTGAACCCAGCTTAGTAAACATTGCTACTTAGTGAGACTTTATCTCAAAACAATATTATACTGTTATGGGCTGCAATAGGTGCAGCTCAGTGCAAAGCCCTGGGTTCAGTTCTTAGTCCTATACCCACCCCAAAATTATGCACACTGAAAATATACATTTTAAGGTGTTTAAATTATTTCTCTACTTCTAAGTTGTGTTCTTTTTGTTCCAATGGGTTTAAACACTCACGATGTCTGTGGAAATGAGGGGCAAGAAGCAAACTGCGGTAGTGAGCTAGGAGAGGCAGGCAGGCTCAGAGCTGCCACTGCCAGCCTGTGTGGGGCCACAGGAAGGTGCTTCCAGAGCTCCGTAAGCTCCGGAAACTTAAGTGTATCAGCCGGGTAGGCGCCCGTCTCCCTCCATCTCTGCGCCCAGCGGATCTGCCTCCAACAGCTGCCTCCTCCCCATCTCTGTACCCTGACACAGAGCCGCCTCGGCCGCTGCCCTGGAGGCTGGGCCTCCAAAAAGTCGAAGAACAATCGTCTGTCACAGAAGGGAAGCGATGGCCTGGCTGTGAAGTCTATAAACTCGGAACGGGGACACAGAACTTGTGGGAGCCAATAACTTTAACTTCATTTATCTATATTTGGCAAAAATTGTGCTGCAGCTGGAGATGAAACGCTGAGTTAGATAACTGCAGGGACGTGAGTTCCCAAACAGCAATTACCGGGCCGCACTGCCGCCGCTGGGAAGATTTCACTTTTATTTATTATATTTAAAGCGACGCTCTCCGCCCAGGCAGCGCAGACGCACCATCCACCCAGCCCTCCCACCGTCACCTCCACCTCACTTCATCCGCCAACCTGCCTGAGGAGGCGGATGTTGTCCCGGGCCCCAGCGCACAGCTCGGGCACCAGCACACCTGCCAAGCGCACCTCTCTTTGTCCGTGTTTTCATATTTCAGCCCCAAGTTGGCTTATCACACACTGCCCCGTTCGGAGGATCTTCCTCCCTTTGTATCAGTGGCGATATTGATAATCATAATTGGCAGGCTGAGGAAGAGGGCTATAAATACCCGTCAGCTGCCACTCGACGGAGGGGGGAGTCCGCGGACCCGGGAGAAGCACCGCACAGTCCTCTCTCCGCCCAGCTCCGGTTCTCGGCTCTCCCGGGGTGACGAGTCCCACGGGCTCTTGAGAGTCAGAGCGGGAGCCTGGCTGATGGGCCATCCCGTACAGCTCTCCGTGGGAAGGACACCCGGGAGCCCTCTGTCCACCGGTGTCCACCTGGGGCCACACACACACACTCCAGAGGCCAAGCGGCTCGCAGGGTCTCTGGTGGAGAGCGGGGACGAGCTCCATTCAGAGAACCTCAGGGTGCAGCCGAAGGAATGAAGGGCTGGCCGGAGATGCCTGAGGTTATCTTTTCATGCAGTTCTGAAACTGTTTCCAAAAGTCAAGCTCCTCAGATTTATCATGCTGTGTGTGCACGTGTGCGCGTGCATGTGTGTATGTGTGTGTACGTGTGTGTGCATATGTGTGCATGCACACACATGCTATTTCCATTGGCCTATGGAATGACAGGACAGCTCAGCCCCGAGGAACCCTTATTTCTGAAGTCAGTCTATGCCTCCTATTTTGATGCTGGCTTTGCTTTCCAAGTCCTGATTAGAGAGCAGGACATTTTCCGTTTTTCCCTCCCCTCCTCCACTGGTCTCTCAGCACCAAGAGAGACACATCTGTCTCTGTATCACTCTTTTCTTTGGTGGAAGCTTTAACTTCAGAAAGTCTCCACTGTTTCACCTGCAGCTTCTGCTTCTTGGTCAGTAAGACCCATGCTTTGTGGCTCCTGTCAGGTCCCCTCCTTGAGTGTGGATGAGACAGAAACTCACCCGATGGGTGTCTGGGTCCATCGCTAACACACTAATGTACATCTTGTAGCCTCTGAAGAAAAGCGCTTCCGTACAGTGATGCAGTCTTTTGTCTGAAGGCATGATAAGCACTTGAGAATTTCTGGCAACATTACTGCTTATTTCTGCTATCAGAAGATATTTAAGTGGAATCTATTTTATATGTGAAGAATAAAGAAAGCTATAGACCTTAACTAGTTGCTCTGCACTGTGCTCTGGATGCTGTAGCAGCCCGTACTCAACCGTATCAGAGTGAGCTCTGTACTGACAGCAGGAGCGGGGAGAAGGCCCAGGACCTGAGCACAAGACAGACGCCGGCTTCTGGAGGCCTCGGCCTGAAGGGAGCCAAGACCGTGTCCAGAGTTGAGTTTGAAGAGGGCCAGGAGCCCAGCAGGAGGAAGAGGGATAGTCCTACCACCTCTCCTTCCTTCCACAGTTGCCTACCCTCTCTCCACACCATCTATGTAAAGTGGGCACAACAACCACGCTGAGGATGAATCAGGCAACACATATGAGCTACAAAAACATATCATGGAGACTGATGATTTCTAAATCTGTAAGTGGAATGATTTCTCCACCATTCGTATCAAAGACATTAATGTGGTGCATGTCTAAGTCTCTCATTTATGTCATAGACACCGAGGACGCACTTCCGGTGTGCTGAGCCTCAGCAGGGTGTCACAGGCTCTGCAGAGTGACCACAGTGACCTTGGCGCGCTGTTGGACACACGTGTGCACAGCCCTTCACGCCTGTGCAGAAACGTGCTCTGTGCGGGCTGGGCCTTTCGGGGTGATCATAGCCCCACATCCCGTCCGCACTGCAGGAGCTGTGTGCTGTGGCTTTGAACGAAGCCGCCACCTCGCCCATCCACTAGCCGAGATACATCCCTGCCCGGACTCTGTGGTCCAGTTGTGTTCGCTGCTGGGAGGCCACACGGGGGCTCCTGGCTGGTGCTTTCTTTCACTCCCTTCCTCTCTGCAGAGAGAGCCCCAAAGGGCCCTGGAGAGACTAACGGTGTCTGCCCTTCCCTGGTCTGTGCACAGCCACCCCTCTCTCTTCCCTGATGTTCACGCAGCCTTGACTTCCAGAGTGCAAACCTCACTTATCCCCTCCCCTGTTCTGTCATACTGCAGGTGGAACGCAGGGCTTTCACACCGAGCCACATCTCAGCCCATTTTAATTCTTCTTTTGAGACAAGGTCTCACTAAAATGCTAAGTTGCCCAAACTGGTTGAACTTGCAATTCTCCTGCCTCAGCCTCCCACAGACCTGGGACAACAGCATACATTGCCATGTGGCCCTGGATGTTCTCAGAAATTATACACTGTGGTCCTAGAGCAAAGGGAACCGTGGAGAACTAACTGACAGGAAACCAGGGCAGGCCAGCATGTCTGGTGGGACAGCTCCCCCCATCAGGGCTGCCTCTGCCCATCCCAGGACACAGGGATGGGCCTCATCATGCTGTCTCCTGTCAGGGGTCAAGGCCAGACATGGTGAAGGAAGCGTCTGCCCTCTGCTTCTCCCTGGAGCCTCTTCTGCTTCACCTCCAGTCACTCTCTGTGTCCATGAACCCCAACTATGTCACCTTCCCGGAACAACCCTATGACAGCCAAGGCTTCAGGGCCGGGCAGTGGAGTGGGTCACGGGAAATTAGTACCACTCTCCAGCAGGGTCTAGTGGGTGCCACAGATGGAAGCTGGAACCAGAGGTGCAGCCACAGGACACAGAAACCAGAAAGAGTTGTACACTTAATTAGATCGCATGCAACATTAGGGTTTGGAGCAAGCATCCCTCCCTCAAAGCCCTTGTGCTCAGGGCTGGGTTTTTGGAAGGAGATGGACCATGGGGCATTGTGCTCATAGCAGGTCCATCACCGTGAGCTCAGGGCTGGCTGTGCTGTAGGAGGCGGAGCCTGGCTGGGGACTCACTGGGGGAGACCTGGAAGGCCTGTTCCTGTCCTGGCTCCTCCTCTTCTCTGCGTCTTGGCCGTCACGAACCAAGCAGCACCCTCCACCAGGCCCTGGGGCCTCAACCAGCTGACCGTGGACTGAGCCCTAAACCTCCCCACTGAGCTGTAGCTGTGTTGTCTCCTGGTGAAAGCAAAGTGACTGAGTTCTTCAGCAACCCGACCACCCTCCCCAGCGCCCTGGGCCCACACGTCGACCAGAAGCAGGTGCATCCCCAGGAGTGTTTCTTGGGGATGTTGGGGAAGGCCCATCTGTCACAGCATCTGCACACGGGACTGAACCGAAGAGGTCCTGCCCCTCCTGCCTGTACTTCCAAAAGAGCATCAGACTCACCATGTGGTTGGAGAAACTGAGTTCCAAGCCTGTTTTGTCATCAATGAAGCTCTCTGGACAAGTTATTTAACTCACGGTGACTCCGCTTCACGCATAAGGCAGGGCTAGACAGGACCCTGGGAGGCTTAGGGAGAGCCTGGGTTCAAAGCCCGGCCCGACTTCTGCAGGGTTTCTTTATCAATCCCACTCATTCTTCTTCTCCTTCTCGCCCTTCTCCCTACCCTGCAGTTCTGGGAGATGTCAGGCTGTTGCTGTGTGTGGATAACACCAAAAAATAAGGGAAAAGCATCTTTGGGGTTTTGTATTGACTTTTTTTTTAATATCACAGAATTTAATTGTGAAGTGATTCTGTTTTCATCATTTCCAGCTCTGTGGACAGGAAACTGGAGACTCCAAAGCCTCGGGGCCATCACCCCGCCCTCTGGAGGCTGGGGGGACCCAGGCCTGACCCCCATGGCCGCTGGGCCCAGCTTTGTGGTCTCCTGCCTGTTCCTGTTGCAGAGGTAGGGCTGGCTGTGCAGAGCCAGCTGCCTCTCCTCCCGGCCCCACACACCTGCCTCTTCCCTGTTCACTCTAGTCTCACAAATGCCCAACTCAGGCCTGCGGCAAGTAGCCGACGCAACAAGAAAGCAGGTTGGAGCCACAAAAATCACTGTTCACCACCTCATCCTGTGGATAGAACGCATGGAAGTTTCCAGAAAGACATATGTGATCCAGGGCCCACTGTGACATCAGCACCATGAGGGTCATAAATTCCAGCCCAGCCCAGGCAACTTAGCAACTAACAAGACCTTCTCAAAATAAAAATTAAAGGGCCGGAGGGTTAGCTCAGTGGTTCCGGTGCCTTTCTCGCAAGCGCAAGGACCTGAGTTCGATCCCCGGTAACCACTTAGAATGCTGGGCGTGGAGACACGCCCACCAACAATCAACACCGCATACCACAATGCCGGACGTGGTGGCTCACGCCTGTAATCCCAGCACTCAGGAGGCAGAGACAGGAGGATTGCTGAGTTCGCGGCGGCTTGCCTGGGCACCATAGTGAGCTCAGGGCCAGCCTGAACTACAAAAGCGAGACCCTGTCTCCAAAAAAGCAAAAAAAAATAAATAAATTAAAATTAAAAAGGGACACTGGCCTCTGGGAAGGCCTGGGTTCAGCCACAGTGCACACTGGGAAACCGGGCTTTTCTGCTTCCCATCCAGCCCAGCCAGCAGCATGGGCCTGTCAGTGAGGCCGATCTCGGAGGGGCTGTGTGAAGCCCTGAATGCTCTGCTACTTTGCCAGTGCTGTAGCCAGGTCTGGGGAGCAGCATGCCAGGCTCGCCCAGGAGTGGAAAACGGGGCCAAGGGGCCCTGCTGGGCTGTCTGTCCGAACTCTCGTACATCCGTCCACTTGTGGCCAGGGCACCACATTGTGAGCCCTGTCAGTGTGACTGTGAGGAGTTTTCCCCTGAGCCAAGCCTTCCTCCTGCTTGACACACTCCTGTTGCACACACACACAAGCACAGTCTATACTCCTGTCTAAACACAGTCAGTCCCATTCTCCAGCACCAGAGCTGCACACTGAGATAGAAACACAGCCTTTTTTACTTGGAGGCACAGTCTCCTCAGTTACTGCGTCGTCCAGACTGGGCTCAAATTTCTGATTCTCCTGCCTCAGCCTCCCACAGTGCAGGGATAGCAGGTCTGCTCCCCACATCCAGTTACACCTGCTCCTTTCAGTTCATTCTTGGAGTGTTGATAGCAGCCTTCTTATTCGGTCTTCAAAATGTTTATAATTTAAAAGCATGCAGAGGTAGTACTAATCTAATCTAAGGAACTTTGGCAAGTGATTTTAACTCAGCTAGATTTTCTCAAGGCCCCTTTAGACTCTGATTTTCAAAACTCACTGGTGTACACACTGCCCCCAGTTGAGCATGGATCCCAGTCCAGCCCGGAGGAGCATGGGGTCCTGTCTCATCAGCAGGCTGAGGCACGAGTGGTCGGCTCCCTCCCCCATCCAGGTCTTGCCAGTTACAGACGCCCCGTCCCACCGTCACTCCGCGCGTTCTGTGTCTCCTCGGCACATGGTGAGGAGGAGTCTCCGAGTCAGATCTAGGCCCGCGTCTGGTTCAGAGTGAGGATGAAGTCTGAGAACTAACGGGCGGCACACGCTTCCCAGCGACTCGTTGTGGGGCCTGTCGTGCCCTACGCGGCATCTGAGCACAGTGGTGCCCAGGCGCCCACCAGCTTGGGGTCTGAAGCGACTGCAACAGGTGCAGAGCAGACTCTCTCACAGATCCCTCCTCCTCTTACCCCAGGTCTGCCCAGCACTCTGAAACCCAAACGCTCGTTGTGGGGACTGAGTGCCCATACAGGACACATCTTAATTCTTCTTGTTGGTGGTGATGGTGGGTCTTCTGTGTTTTTTGAGACAGAATCTTGTTACGTAGCCCAGGCTGGCCTCAAACTCACAGCGATCCTCCTGCTTCAGCTTCCCAAGTGCTGGGATCCCAGGAGCGCACCACCACCTGTCCAGCAAGATCCAGTGTCATCCAGGTTTCAGGCCTCTGCTGGCATCTCAGAGCTGTGCTCTGCGGCCAGGGCCTGACATGTGTCATGCTCGGCGCCGCCCCAGCCAAGCACTTCCCCCCTCCCCCATGGGCCCTGAGTCGTGCCGGGTGGGTATTCAGGCTGGGGCGGCCAGGAGTCCTGGGGAGGCTGGAGACAGAAACCAGGCCGTGCCGTCGCCGCTCTTGGCTATTTAAGGGAATCTCAGAGTGTGAGTGGCCCATAAATCATCCTCTGCTCTGCCAGTGATTTCTCCATGCACCCCGCATCCTGAGCTAAGTCTCTCCTCCCCTTGGGGAGGCCACATTTGCAGGGACTCGGCCACCTGGGCCTCAGCACCCCACACTCTGGGGCTCCTCATCCCTCCACCTGGTTAAAGTGCAGCCTGGGTTTCCAGTGCCTGTCCTGGCTTTTGTGGGGTTTTGCTTCTGTTTGGCTTGCATGTTATTTGTGGCCCTGGGGGTTGAACCCAAAACCTTCACCAGAGCCCCATACACCCTCCAGCACCTTCTGCTGATATTGTTGAGTCAGAGTCTTCTCAGTCACTAAGGGGCCAAGTGGAGCTTGAACTTGTGATCCTCCTGTCTCAGCCTCCCAGAGTTCTGAGATCACAGGCATGACCCGCTTAGCCCATCTTTTTGTTTGTTTTTAATGAACTCAGACTCAGACTTCCAAATTTTACCCAACTTCCTAATCTCAGCAGCTATTTACATCCTTTATGCCTCCTTTCACCAGGTACTCCCCTCACACCCTTATTAAGGATTTTATTATTTTCCCAGAAAGCATAATTGTACACAATTTTTCAAATAAAGAGCTCTTTTTGCTTGGTCCTTTTTCATCTGGAGCCACAGGTGGGGTGAAGGACAACAGCCCACCAGGCCACTAAACAGTCTCCTGGGTTCCGCTGGCCCTTAAGTCTCTGGCCAGTGCTGAGCAGCAGCCCTTCCAGAGCCGTCTCCTCACCTCAGGATTTCCCCCTGCGAGGCCAGTGATCCAGCACACCAGCAGCTAGATCTTACGAACAGAGCAAAATTGTCCTCAACCGCAGGTCTACACATTAAGCTGCCAGCAAGCACAGCCAGGCTCTTGGTACAGCTTTTCAGGGCTGTCTGCAGAGTGCACTGTGACCACGTGCATGTCGCCACCCCGGGACAGATGCCACTTTGCAGAGACCAGCCCCTCACTCCAGGTGCAGAAGCAACAGCCTGGGTCAGGCACGAGAGCCCGGGCAGTGGCAGCTCCACATCTAGGAGCTCAGGGCATTGGTAAAGCCACCATGCTGCCGCCTGTGCCCACTTCCCCTGCACACCAGCAAGTCCAGCTTTTATAAATCTGAGATGGCATCCTCAGTCAGCCTGCAAAGGCAGTCATGACCCAGTCCTGGCAGTCACATCCTTTGTACTTTTACACGATTTTCTACAACACATGTGAATGGAACAAGTTCACAAGCCCAGGTGCTTCTCTGCTTTCGGTGAGGAGAAACAACACCACCATGGTTGGTGAGAGCAGGCCCTGCATGGTGCCACCTTCCTGCCCCACATGAGAATGCGGCACAAGGGTGCAGAATTGCCACCCTCTTCGCTGGCAGGCCTCCTGGCTGTGCGGTGCTCTGATTTTGGACAGAGCCAGTCCGCAAGGTTCGGGGCTTTTCCCACACTGCACTCATGCTGGGGGAAGTTCATTACCTCTCCCATCTCGGGGTACAGGGTGGGGACACAGTCCTCTGTGTCTGTATGTTCTTTTTCTAGCAGTGAATCGACCTAACGAGTCTCTCCCAAGAGAGGCAGGATGCTAGTGTAAGTAGAAGGGACAACACCTTGCACAAGTTTTTACGTGGAAGTGAAATCCACATCGTGAACACACAGTGTAAAAGTATCCAGCCACTAAATCGAGCCTTGTGAAGTGTAGCTTTACAGTTAAGAACACAGGTAAGACAGCAGTGAGCGTGAAATACTCTGAGTACACAGCGGAGGTCGCTAGCATGAATGCAAGCCCTTACTGTAGACGTGGAAATACCTGGGTTTAGATATGCACGTTCAGTAGCTGACTACTGATCCCTTACTGTCTGTGTATGGAAACTGACTATGGCCCATGGGACGGCCAGTAATTTTTACTTTTAAAAGCATTTCATAGCTTCAGTATCTCTGTGAGGCTATCATATTTTTCTTAGGGAAAAAAATTTGTTAAAAACCACATTTCTAATAAACTACCTTTCTTTCAACAGTCCCTTTGGCAATGAAATATCAAAGTAATATTGCTCCACTCCCTAATTTGTGGGCATTTGGACCCTTGCATTATTCCAGATAACAGTTCGCATGTAATAGAAGAGAGAGCTTTCCCATGGGCTTAGGAAAGCCCTCCTTCCCCAGGACTAACGCGCAGCAGGACCACCCCCCACACCGGAGCAGGGGACTGCACCAGCTTCCCTCGCGGGGAAGCATGCCCACTCCTTCACTCACAGTTCGGTGTGTTATAAAAACCACTGGAGATGAACCGCAGCATGAAGGTTAGAGGCTCAGTCAATGCACAGACAGCAGAGACGGAATGGACCCGCTCAGGAGCCCAGGCTGGTGCTCTGAAGAGCCGGGCAGTGAGCTGCACCATTAGTAATTCTCCTATAAGGCGTGCCCTGTTCCAAAGAACAATCCACTGGCTGCCTCCATGTGCCCATCTTGCCGTGCACAGTGCAGCTCCTGCCTCCTCTGCCTCCCAATGCCCACATCAAAGAGACCTCAACCCGACCGCACACGTCTGCTTTCTGTTGCACCTGGGGGGAGGCCCCGGATCCCAGCACACAACCGCTGTCCCGGGCGGAGGCTGCAGTCAGCCTGCTCCACACCGAGCTAATTCGCCATCAGCTGTGAGCGGGAAATCAGCACGGGCAGAATAATGCACACGCTGTCATTTTTGCCGCACGCCAACAGTAATATTGTGATAAACCCTTCCCCACAATTCAGCACTTCCAAGCACTCAAGCGGGGTGGGGAGTGGGGTGGGGAGCGGGCAGAGGAGCATCTCGGGACCAGCCCTCCAGCTCACCGCTGCTCAGCTCTGCTTCCAGACACACGAGGAGGGAATTTGCCCCGAGTCTGGATTGATGAAAGCAGGCGATAGCTGAGAAAACCCAGAGGGTTCTGATGTTTCAACCAAGATCTCTTTATATATTCCTAATTATAAAAATAATCCTTACTCATGTAAAGTATGTATTAAAATGCAAAAGGAAAGAAAATTTGCCTTTGGTTCTTTGATCTTTTCCTTTTAAAGTTATGCGGGGTTATGCTATACACAATTTTGTATTTTGTTTAGCTTTTAAAGTATTATGACAGTGTTAGCATTATGTCTTCACCATCATATCTGCTCATGCTATTAAATGTTCTCTGAAGGAATAAATCATGGTATGTTTAGCCATTCTCCAGCACTTGGACACTTAAGTTGTTTGTGCATCTTTTGAAAGAGTAAAATCATTGCCAATGCTAAATGTTATGCACTATTTATTAGTCACTTCCCTGCCCCTAGGACAAAATGCCCCCCAGCCACAGGAGTAACGACAGGAGCTTTGGGATTCAGTCCCTGGCTGGCTGCTCCATATAGCTGAATGGCCAAAGGTCATGGCGGAAGAGCACCGCTCACAGCATGGTGGGCAGGAAGCAGAGAGAAAGGGAGGTGCTGGGATGGAGCCGGACCTTCCGGGGGCCTCCTCCACTTGCCCCACTTCTTGCCAGCATATTAGCTGTCAATTCACCAATGGCTTAGTCTGCTGAGTGGCATGGTGCCCCTAAGACCCAGTCCTCTTCCAAGGCCCCGTCTCTACACACATGAGTCTTCAGGGGAAGACTCGTGCTAAACCACAGCACAATGCTATTGAAAGTGTAACACACAACCAGATGCAAGTCCATCCAACTTCAGGCTAACTGCAATGAACATTCAGCCAAAGGAGTCTCATCCTCTCGCCATTTGTAGACACCAGGATTTCTCCCACATCCCTCTTTTTAAATGTTTTTGTTCAGTACTAGGGGTTGAGCTCAGAGCCTTCCCACTGAGCTACAGCCTCACCTCTTTTATACTTTTTGAGACGGGTTCTCATAAGTGTGCAAGCTGGGCTCAAAATTGTGATCCTCCTGCCTCAGCCTCCCAGAGTACCACCCTTCCCAATCATTTCTCCCTTGACCAGTGGTGCCTTCGTTACTTCCCTCATCGCTTGAACAGATACCGGACATCCACAACTTAGAGAAGGGGAGGTTCGCTTCACTCATGTTTCAGCCCATGGTCAGCTGGCTCCAAGGCTGGCATCGGGCCTGGCAGAGAGGAGCTGCTCACAGCACAGTGGACAGGAGTGAGAGAGGCCAGACTGGTGAAAGGAGATGATGCCCTCTCCCTCTGAGCTCACCTCCTAGCACAGTCAGCTCTATGCTGCACCTTCCAACCCACTCCAAAAGTTCTGCCCGTGAGCACATGGGGCTCCTGGGGAGACTAGGTATAAACCCTGACAGAGGAGAAATGGCCCCTCCACCCTGGCCTGCTCCCTGCTATCTGCCTGCTCAAAACACTGAGCAGCGGTTCAAGGACAGGCGCTTGCTATCCCGGCCTTGACCATAGTAAATCAAGTCTCGCAGACAAGGATTAGTCAATCAGTCAGACTTTATCTCTGTTGCTCGGCAGAGGGTCCAGCAGAAGGGAACTCACTCCCACCCCGTGTCACTGTGAGATGGGGTGCAAGATATGCAGCCCGTGCACAAGAGCTTCCCAGACTGCTCTGCTGCCAAAGTGGCTGCTGATCTCCCCGCCCCCCCCGTCCCGGTCTGTGATTCCTGCACAACCTTCTCTCGGGACCACGGAGTGCGGGGAGCAGGGATCGCTACGGGCTCACCACACGGCGGCTCAGCTCAGACAGGAGGCCCCGACCTAGCAGGCTCTGCTCCCACTTTCACAGTGAGGCCAGTCCAGCCTCTCCCGCCCTGGCTCCTGCCCCGTGTGCGCCAGCAGCAGAGCTCAGAGCCCCACGTGCCTCTTGCTGCAATCCTCCACTCGCTGCCCTGCCTTGCCTTTGCCTCTTCTCCTTCCACAGGACTCTCAGCTCCTCAGGTCAGACCCTCTCCCTGAAGAAACTACAGTCCCTAACTGCCCGCGCTGAGACTTCCTTGCTAAATGGATTCTCTGGGCTCTGGGTGCTAATTTGCCTTGGAGATTCCCAGGCAGACTTCTCAGCTGCAGCTTGAAAGATGAAAGCCTGTTCCCATGGGGTCTCCCTTCCCCGGGGCTCAGCTGGACAGGAGGCCAGACGGGACAGGACAAGGAACAGACTGCGCCACGGGAAACCTCAGCATGTCCCCAGGACTGGACAGTTTCAGCAACAGGCTACTTACCTAGGACATTAAGGCCCCTTGTGAGCCGACTGCCTTCCGAACCAAGCTGTACCTATTACATCTTACAGAAATTTGGAGCTGTGACAGCCATCTGAAGCTATTGATGAATATGAAGAATAGTAGAGCCTGAGCAGAACAACTGAATTTACATCTCTTGTTACTGAACCATAATTTAATGAACACGTACTAAACACCCAGTCTGGTGTGACATCATATCCTGCTCATCAAAACACTAGAGATGTGTAACTACAATTTTCCTTTACTAAGCATAGTAGCTCATTCTACCTTGAGAGTAGGATGCATGTAAGCTTGCATATTCAGATATCCTAAAAATAAGTAAAATTCTAGTTCCCCCAGGTTTAGTATCTCCAAAATCTAGCACTAGCAACTGAGACCCAACTTCTGAATGTCTCCTTTTAAACATCATAGAAAACACACAGTTTGCAGCTATATAGAGTAGCTCCAGTACGACATACTCGGGGTGGTTGCCTTTTTTCCTTAAATTTTTTGAGACAGGGTGTCACTCTGTAGTTCAGGCTGACCCTGAACTCACTACATAGCCCAAGCAAGCCTCGAACTCATGGCGATCCTCCTGCCTCTGCCTCCTGAGTGCTGGGGTTACAGGCATGAGCCACCATGCCCGGCCAGTGGATGACTTCCTGGCTCCAAAAATATCTTCTATTTTGGAAATAAATAATAAAGAAGAACTATGTATAGAGGTTCAACTATGTACCAGTTGCAAAGGCCTGAATGTAATAAATACTATGTATCATATATATATAGAGAGAGAGAGATAGAGAGAGAAAAAGTACAGGTATTTCAGGAAAAGACAAGGACACTGTTGCCTCCTTTAGAAGATTTGCGGAGATGAGACACCGACCTGTTGTTCAGCCGATGAATCACTTGTGCTGCTGCAGCCCTACCCTGCCGTGCTGTCCACGGAACTCCATGGTTTCTCAGTTTCCACATCTCCCCAGTTTCGCTCCTGCGAGCACCTCCTCCACACCATCCTCCTCCTCTTGCTGTCAGAGATAATCGCCCACAGTCCTGTGGGGGGTCTTCAGCTCAGTTATGATCAGGCGACACTCAGGCCATGTTCTGCTTGTATTCAAGATGCAGCTCGTTCATCAAGTTAACTTTTATTAGAAACGTTGTCTGGTCCTGCAGAACAAGCACTCACAATCCACAGTTCTACTTCCGAAGGGGATCTGCCCACAGTTGCGTGTCTGTAAAAATACATGGTCCTTTTAACCATAATAAACTGAGCCCATCACTGCCTTCCACGGAAAGCACTGACTCACCAGCATGGCCAGAGACAAAGTTTATCTCTAACACATCTCCAAAAATGATTCTACAGGCCTCCTTATAAACTAAAAAAGGCTGAAAATTCTTACCATGACTGTGAATAGCCAGCATTCCCAGTGCTGGATCATTTCCTGAATTTTCCGTGCAAAACATCACCTTTTAAAAATAAGAACTACTGGGGCTGGAGATTTAGCTTAGTGGTTCCAGCATCTGCATGGCAAGCACAAGGCCTCAAGTTCAATTCCTGGTACCACACACCACAGGGCCGGGAGTGGTGACTCATGCCTATAATCCCAGTATTCAGGAGGCTGAGGCAAGAGGATTGCTGAGAGTTCGAGGCTTGTCTGGGCTACTTAGTGAGTTCAGGGACAGCCTGAACTATAAAGTCAGACCCTGTCTCAAAAAAGAAAAATAAAAATGTAAATCAATAAAAATAAGAACTAGTGTTTACAGATGAAAAAGGGAGCAAGCCAACTTTCCACATGCACCTCATGTCATTAGATTTAGTTACTGTGTATCTCGGTTGATTGTATCCAAGGCAAAGCTTCTCTCCCAGACCCGACCCTCGCAGGCACTACAATTAGAGGGGGCTGCATGCCAGAAGCAAAGCCTGTGCTGACAGAAGCCCGTGACCATGTACCACGGACAGGCAAACGAGCAGGCAAATGTGAAAATTAGCACAGCGGAGAGGAAGTGTCCCGCAGGGTGAGCCAGCGCCCCGCAGAGGACAATGGGCTTCCTGCTCGGCAGCTGGCCCGGCCCCATCAGCACCTGGCAGCCAGGCAAGGGGCAACTGCTGCCCCTCTGTCCTCAGGCAGGTCATTAGCGCTGCCTGGAGCCCAGCACCCCACGCTGCCGAACAGCGTCCTTTTCTCCTCTAATGCGGGGACAGCGGTCCCCCTCTGACCCTGGCACTGACTTTCTTCGCCCTCTGGCCTCACTTCTGTTTTGCCGTTTGCTCTGTGTCGAAGGGAGCGGCTGGGGTGGGAATTAGGTTGTCCACGTTGATTTCTGGACTCACTCTGTTCACAGACTGAGAACATATCTGAGCAGGCCCGTGTCACTGCACGGTAATGACATGATGGAAACAATACTCCACTGATCCTCTGGGCAAAGATCAATACCTCCCCTCGAGAGCTTTCAATAAACTATACAGGAAAAGAGGACTGGCCAGATTCATGTGGCTAAAAATCTCCTTCCTTTTCCTTCGCTCCTAGCTTGGTTCTTTCCCTTCTCTCAGTGGAGATTAACCACTTAGAGAAAAGAAAAAATAAAAAGACATTTAAAATATCAATGTCATACCTGGAAAATGGCACTGACTTCCTCCTCCGTCTCCTCCTCCTCCTCCTCTCTACTCTAGCAATGAGGACTGAAGCCCGGTAACTTTCCCTGAGCTACATCATTCCCCAGACTTTTTCTTTCTTTCATTGTTGAAGACAAGCTCTCCGGTGAAGCACGTTTTTACTCTGTACCCAGGATGGGCTTGAAAACCCAGCTCCTCATACCTCGGACCTCTGATTGCTGGGATCCCAGCCATGTGTCTGGTTTATGAACTCCTTAAAATGCTTCTATTCACAGAGCTACAAGTGTGTGTGTTCAAATCTCTGAAGAACCTAAAGTTAGACTGTGGCACAATATCGAGCATCATCGCTAGCTCTGTAGGTAAAGATGTTTCACAAATGTCTGTATGGAAAAGGCTAGAACATCCATCTTGGAGAAATTCATAATGTTAAATTTAAAAGTTTGACCTAAGTTTGTTTCCATACTTGGATGACAAAATTTGACCTAATGCTGCCTCCGTAGGAATTGAACTACAAGCTAATTAAGTATGGAAACAAATTGCAACCAAACTTCAAAGCAGATTCTTGAAACACATATCTGAGTCTCAGCCAATGAGAGCAGTTGAGTTTCAGCCAGTGACACTCTCCCAACCTATCACAACAAACCCATATAAGGCAAATATTGAGTGCAGCCAATTGAGTTGCTTCTGTGTGTCACTCCCTTTTTTTGTAAATACAAATTTACACATGGTAGGCCTGAGAATTCCAATCTTTGGACTTTAATGTTGCTTTGTTCTAGAAATTTTATCTTGTTCAAGTGAAGTATGCTCAATTTAACTCATCTCAGTTTTATCTTTAATAATAATAAACCAACATTTTCATCCCTGAATCATGCAGATACTGATAAACAAAACTGGCAGCTTTTTCTTATTTTACCTTTTTCAATAGACATAATGTTTCTCTTAACATTACATGTTTGTGGGGCCGGAAATTTAGCTCAGCAGTTCCAGCGCCTGCCTCATAAGTGCAAGGTCCTGGGTTCGATCCCAGTAACCACATACAATGCTGGGCGTGGTGACTCACACCCACCAGAGATCAATACAACATACCACCGAGTAATCCCAGCACTCGGGAGGCAGAGACAGGAGGATTGCTGAGTTCAAGGTTTGCCTGGGCTACATAGTGAGCTCAGGGCCAGCCTGAACCACAAAGCGAGACCCTGTCTCAAAACAAACAAACAAAAAAAAACATGACAGATTTGTGGATTTACAACCCAGCCACATCCTATTCTTAGAACAAACCAGTTGCTCTATGTGTGAGGAAATAAGAAAACTTTCAGAATGTATGTATTTAATCACTCTGCTTGAGTAGTCTCTCCGTTAATTCCCAAGTATTTACTAAGCGCTTACTTGGTTTCAAATGTTCATATGAAGAATGAGATGTCACAGCTCACACGGGGAAGTTAATTGGGAGAAGGAAACAGAAAGAAGGGGAAGGGAAGGGGAGGGGAGGGGAGGGGAGGGAAGGATTTTCCTAAAAGCTGATGGTCTCTGAAGAACTCTCGAAAGCAAGAAGCAAAAATCTTTAAATTTACTGTCAATGTGAATAAAAGCCAGATTCAGCTCTGGTTATGGGTGAAAGACTCTGTTTCTGGAATGTCTAGAATAAAAAAAGTAATGCATTTGCTTCAGAAAAAAGTTGATAAGAAATCAAAATATTACATTGCCTGTAACCATGGAGCAGAACTTAGTAAACATCTTGAGGGTGTGTGTGTGTTTTCCCTTATCCATTTGGCTTGAGCCACATAGCATTTTGAACTATATGAAATGACTGATATCAAACTATTTTGACATACAAAATAGCAATTTTGTATGATTCAACCTCGATTGTAAACAGATTTATGAAAATGGGTTGATAGTGTACATATTTCTATCCTGATTTTCTCATTTAACCATGTAGCAAAAACTCCTCTGACATTAAACATCTTAACAGTTTAAACATAAACAAACTAAACAAAAAGAATCTTCAAAGGCTCATCATTCCCTGTTATCTGGCAGTCAAATAAATGCTTAGTCATAACAGACTACGTAAAGAAAAATTTTGATTTTTCACATTTTCAAATTGTGGGGGAATATGTGCATATCTCAGGCTTCTTCTAGTGGTACCGCTAAGTGCTTTGAAGTCAAACATGAAAGATGTGCTCTACAAAGCAGGGGCAAACATCATTGCTTTGCGTTTCATAAATGAAGCTTGATTTCGAATAACCTTATAAATCAAAGACTGTCCTGTGTTCCCTAACCCTGATCCTCAGTCTTTGTAATCAACACCTGTTCTGCCTAAATATTTACCTTCTGCCATCACTGAGCACGGGCAGCAATATGCTGGCGACATGTTATTCCTGATTTTACAATGTCCACCCTCCCCTGGGGAACTCTGCAGGGCCCAGCGACAGCACCTCAGCACTTACGTACCACTCAGCCATCCAGCTGCCTGAGAGGGCGACTCCCCATTGAGTAGCCCACCAAAAAGATGGGGATCATGCAGACCCCCAAAGATGAGAAAAACATTCACTCAGAAAGCATTTCTGGGTTATTCATTCAGAAATGTGAAATAGAGCAGGTCTCTTTGTCATTGGGGAAGCTTCAGCAGGGGACAGGGGACAGACACGGCACACTGAAGACTTCTCCAAGGCCCCTCTGGGAAGCCTCACATGTTTCGCCATATTCTGCCAGGCACAAAGCAAAGCTCAGCTTCAACAAATTCATGAATGTCCAACTCACGAATGTCTTGTCATCCTCAAACAGCTCTGTGCATTTGTAAAACTGTAAAATGGGGATTCTGATGGTAAAATTATTTGCAGTGATATCCTTTTAAATGATAAAAAAATGACTTAAAATTACTCAAGAAATTATAATTCCATGAAACTATAGAAAATAAAAATTCTTAAAAATTGTTTGGACTCAGACAGTTTTCTAGGTTCACGTTTGCTGTAAAGAGTAACTTAAGGGCCTGGGGATTTAGCTCAAGTGGTACCACACCTACCTTGGAAGCACAAGGACCTGAGTTCAATCCCTGGTACTGAAGAAAAAAAAAAAAAAGAGTGGCCTAAATTCAACCTTACATCTCTAAACCTGGAAGGATTTCTGCCACCTAAGCTGGCAACGCGAAGGGCCTATGCCCTGGAGTCCCCCACTCCTCACCTTCCACACACCGGGCCACACGGATTTCCTTTAAAAACATTCAAGTTGGTTGTGGTGCTGTCTCTGTGTCTCTCATGCACAGGAGAGTAAGAAGCCACTGCATGTAAAAGGAGGCGGCAGCCGAGAGTCAGCTTTTCCCTGTGATGCTGTCTGCAGTGGCCATCACGGACAGCTGAGTGAACTCACAAGTTCACAGGAAGGAGACAGGACAGACCCCAAGCAGGAGGCAGACCAGGGTCACTCCCCACCTGTGACAGGCCTGATAGCAGCTCTCCCTGCCTCTGCTTCTAATTGGCAAGTCTCCCCCTCGCCCCAACCCTCAGGATGGTTTCGAGCCGCTCCGGTTGAATTCCTACCACCCACCCGAGCTGCACAGAGCTGGGCATCTCCTCACCAGCAGCCTGATCCCGCTGCTGGGCTCTGTGTCACTCCTGGATGCTTCAGAAGGTCCAGAACCCAGGCCACAGATGTATGGAGACTTCCAGGAGCAAGAGCCACTTTGGGTTTGTGTGGCGTAAGAAAGTAGCAGCACGAGAAGGTGATGAGCAGTAAGGGACACTTCAGCTTATTGACCAAATCCAGAACAAATTTCCTACTAGCATGAAAACCCTCAGGGGCGCCGGCACCATTTGGCTTCATTAGTGTGCAGCAAGTAAAATGGCCCGTTTTCTCCATCATCTATTTGCAAAGGTTCAGAATGGGTCAGACCTGTGTGCCTAGCCCAGGCAATTACATGGACACTCAGCAACTGAGTGTCCCTGTATAATTACTTCATGACAGGTGCAGCCAGCGGCTGGCAGGTGCCTTGGGAAGGACCTACGTTTAAGGCCATGAGCTCAGAGGAGGCACAGCAGGGACAGACACTGACTTTCACATGCAGCTCAATTTCCGGCGCCACTCACAAAGCTGACGGATAGTGGGAAAGAGTCGAAAAATCTCTTTGCCCCACTAACTGACAGCCTTTTCAAAAGAAGAAACTGATTTTAGTCCCTACTCATGAATTAGGGTCAACAAAAACCAGTGGCGGCAGCTCCAGGCTCTGTCCAAATTCCTCTGGAAGCCTTTGGGAAAAAGCAAAATCCAGAGCCATCTGTGGTCCCGGTCTGTGCAGATCTTTCCACTGCAGCTCAGGCCACTGGGGCAAATCCAGCGCTTATAACACATACATCATCTGTTCCACAAAATCAGAGTCATCTGTGCACCAGAGACTGAGACATAGGAGGAATGAGGATACGGTTGCCACTGTGAAGCTCCCAGTTTTACAAGATGAATGAGGGTGACCGAAGAAAACAGTGTATCTGTGATTTCAAAATTTATTACAGTAAAAGACATTGCATGGATCCTCTCAACCCCCCCCCCCACACACACACCCTTTAAACACACTCATCCTATTAACCTTGAGGCTTCCCGCAGCAGCTCTGGAATACTCTGTCCTGAGGGTCTTCACCAGGCACCATCACAAACACGAAGACCGCTGCTGCTGAGCGCCACCCAGCGGAAAGGCAGCTCATAACACACGACGCCATGTCCTCGTCCACCTCAGTAAGTGAATCCGGCCCCGTGTGACTCCAACTCTTCCTGAGTCACAGTGACCATGAGGGAGACGTTTTGATCCATTCAGGATGTGGAGGCAGCCGGGACAGCGCAGTTAAAGGCCCTTAGTAACTGTATATCTACTCATATCAGTAGAAAGGAAGAAGATAGAGCACATGTGAATAACAAATCACGTGAGTAGCATGTAGAAAATCCTGTATCTGACACCCAGAAGTGCGCCGTCTCTCTGACTGGCATGTGCTCACTCTCGGGCTCCCTCCTGCTCCATCGGGGGAGGTGGGGTGTCTACTGGACAATGTCTCCGGACCATGGAGATTCTCGGGAAAACCCACCTGACACTCTGCCTGGCCTCTGGGGTTGGTGTGGGGACTTTCACACTCTGCATCTGGGGCAGCAAGAGCCCCGAGGAGCCGCCTCAGGCCACAGCTGTTTCCCTCTGCGGGGCTCCCTCTGCCTCTCCGTTCGACCAGCTCCACTGACCCGCATCCTGGTCCCTGGCGTCTGTCCCCTCAGCTCGGTGACACCAGTGTGCTCCACCCACAGTCCTCCCGGCCCGCTGTGACCGAGGGAGCAGCCAGGCAGGAGCCCGGGGCCAGGTCCCTGCACCAGCACAGAGCCGTCTCTGCACTTGATTTCCTGATTGCTCGTGATGGACAGCAGAGTGGTCCCTCTGCCCATCGTGGCTGCTGAGCATTTTAGCTCCTTTGAAGTACCTTACTGGTCGGCGATATCTGGACCGGCAGTCTGCGCTGACGGAGGGTCTTGTCAGGCCTTACCCCTGAGCAATGGGCCACCCTTTGTGTCACTACGAAAGCACTTGCTGGGGGCTGCCACTCACGGACCTGCTGACACGGCGAGTTGGAGGCTGCGCAGAGCAGGGCTCTCCCGACCGCGTGCCAATGTCCAGCTGAAGGGAAGCTCCTGCCGGGAGACGAGAAACCGCCAGTTGCGTGTTAAATCTGCCTGCACACTGGGAAACTTTCCCAGCCTCGCGTGCCACGCAGTTGTGGCCCACAACCTACGAACAGGGTGACGGGTGCTCTTCTGCGCTTTTCTCCCTGCCGGCGCAAGGGCAGCACAAGTCCAGAGGGAGGGCAGGCCGGTCACCACGCTCGGGCCCCCGCCTGGGCCCGGGGAGGACGCACCGAGCAGCGCTGCCTGGCTCCAGCACACAGGCCGGGAGGTCCTCGGGACGCCCCCGAGACACAGGGTCTTTCTGTTTCTCTCCCAGGACCACAAGGGGCCAGATGCCAAGGAAGGGAAACGTACGAGCCGTCCACTCCGCCCTTTCCCCACACCAAAGCGGCTCCATACTGGTACCACAGTCAGGACCTGGGCCATGTCCACCGCACTGAGTCACAACAGCGCCTTCTCTGT
The DNA here is from genome assembly GCA_004025085.1 of Thryonomys swinderianus. Classification (NCBI taxonomy): domain Eukaryota; kingdom Metazoa; phylum Chordata; class Mammalia; order Rodentia; family Thryonomyidae; genus Thryonomys; species Thryonomys swinderianus. The sequence continues at coordinate 6,917 of PVIC010004301.1, read as the reverse complement.
TAGCCTTTTACCTTGTACCTGATACATGTCATGAGGATATGGCAAAGGTTAAAATGACTCATCCACTTTCCGGGTACCTAGAACACCATGGACAACAGTTGGGATCTTGCTGACTTTTCTCCTAAACAGATCTGACCCTGATGAGAGAAAGACCTTCATCAGAAAAGCTGATAAGACTAGGAACACCAGTAGTCCCAACACCTAGGACACTGAGGCAGGAGGGTCACCATGAGTTTGTGGTGAGCCTGAACTACATACAAGACCCTGTCTCAGAAGAAGGAGGAGGAGGAGGAGAAGGAGGAAAGAAGGAGAAGAGGAAGAAGAAGAAGAAGAAGAAGAAGAAGAAGAAGAAGAAGAAGAAGAAGAAGAAGAAGAAGAAGAAGAAGAAGAAGAAGAAGAAGAAGAAGAAGAAGAAGAAGAAGAAGAAGAAGAAGAAGAAGAAGAAGAAGAAGAAGAAGAAGAAGAAGAAGAAGAAAGAGAAAAAGAACCAACAAAAAGTAGTCTGGCGACTTTCTTAGTGGGAACTATTTACCCAGAAGTGTTAAGGAAGCCAAGAGGGCACAAATATTACTTCTTTCTTTCCTTCCTTCCTTCCTTTTTCTTTCTTTCTTCATTTATTTAAATAAATTTATTTATTTGCACTGCCAGGAACCAAACCCCTGACCTCCTCCATGCTAAGTAAGCCACTGAGCTCCAGCTGGAGGCCCCTTACTTACACATTTAAATAATCATAAATAATTGAAAATAGCCCACTGCACCACTTCCCTAAAACAAGAACTGCCGGGGTGGGGGGAAGCTCATTCAAAACATCTTCCTTTTACTTTCTTTCCTTTTTTTTTTTTTTTTTTTTTTTGGTATCAAAGATGGATTGGCCTTTGAACTGAACAATACACCCACCCCTTTTTTATGTTATATTTTGAGATAGAGACTCACTAAGATTCTAAGTCTGGACGTGAACTCGTTACCTTCCTGCCTCAGCCTCCCAGAGCACTGGGGATACAGGCGGGCAGCATCATGCCCAGAGGCACTCTCTTTCACAGGCAAAGGGAATCTCACTGTCACATAGCAGTTTTCATCGTCGCCCCGTGGCTGCTCAGGAACATGCCAGTGGGAGACCTCAGCCCCTCAACTCCAAACCCACGTTTTTAGCCTGCTTTGCAACACTCTCAGCCCCAACTGCTAGGGCTTATGTCTAGATGTCCCCAAGGCCTTGTGCTCTCAGAGGTGGGGCTTTGACAGTGAGTGGATCGTGGTTGTGTGATGCTGGGCCATGGGTGTGCAAGGCGGGTTCCTCCACTGACAGGTTTATAGCTGGGGTGAGGGGGTGGAGCCTGTGGGGAGGCGGTCCTGGGGGCGTGGCCTGAAGTTCCTCCGCCTACCTCCTGCCTATCTCCCTGCTTCCGGGCTGCTTTGCCATGGCTGTTCTGCCAGACCCTGCTGCCAGGTTGCCCTGCCTTGGAACCAGCTGACATGGACTGAAAGCTCTGCAAACTGTGAGCCAAAATAAATGCTCCTCTTTGACCTGTAGTAATACCTTGTGTCTCAGCAAGAGGAACAGTAAGACCCCATCTCATCAGAATCAGGAACGGGGACCCCGACGCTTGCTTCTCTGTGTCCAAGGTCACCGGACACTAAGTGCGTCTGCATATCAAACACCTCTGTGTGGCCTAGTGCTTGTGGTCAGCGCCCTGTCCCTGCCAAGGTGGAGCCAGTTCACATGGCCACCTCTCTCGGGAGGGAATCTCTCCCCAAGAGGACCCTCGGTCATGTGGAAATAGGCAGCCAGCACGCTTCCCTAACCCAGCTGCCAAATCAGCTGTCTGTGCTTCCACCTGCCCAGCATGGTTAGTCCACCCTGTGCCAGCCGGAGGGCATTTTTGTAACCCACCTGACAGGTGTGGGCGCAGGAGGTCGCCTGCTGCCCTTCCACCTCTTTTATCCAAATATCTCAAGCCCTGTGGCAACTGCACCACGGGTGCGATGGCGCCGTGTCGGGGCCGTCAGGGGCGGCCGCAGGTCACTGTGCCGGTTGCTCTCCGTGGCTGAGTGCTGGGGCAGAGGCTGCAGGTGGAGGCGGCTGTTCGTGGCTCAAATGACTCGGCGCGCGTGGCGAGGCTCCTGCCGCAGCACCTCAGGCTGGGGCCTGGGCTCCCGGAGCGCCCGCCGCCCGGAGGGGGAGGCCTGGGAAGAGCAGGGGCGGGCTCCACTGTCCTCTAACACCCCGTCCTCCATCCTGTGCGGTTTCCTGGCCAGATCAGAAGTGCAGTTGGCCCAGCTACAGGGCCTCACGCGGGCTGAGTGCCTGTTGCAGACCGTTTATCTATCCGTGAGGCTCCCTGCGCCTTCCTCCCGAGTACCGCTGTCCGCTGTGCATCCAGAGGAGCGAACCCGTCCCCCACACGCCTCTCCCGCAGGGAGAGCCCAGGGCTCGGGCAGACGGGCTGAGATGAAGACACGGGGTACGTGGTGCACAGTAGCTGCTCAGCAAACAGATCAGCAGTGGGGCGGAGGCGGGCATGATAGTGAGAGGGGCAAGAGCACCGGGTGGAGCCGACGCCATAAAGCAGCAGCAGTGTAGACCGATTTCTCTGCACACAGACGAAGGACCCTGGCCTCCGACATCTTCGGGGCTCACACTCAGTGTTCTGGGTTTGTGACTGTCTCGTTATAAAATGTTCTGAAACTCGCCGAGGCGCGGCAGAGGAAAACAGCACCAGACAGAGACCTGAAATTCCTTACCTGACTGTAACCTCCACCCCTCCAGGCCCGACTTCCCAGCCTCGAAGGTTTGAACAGGGTCGAAGGAGACGGTGTCAAAATCCATCTGTATCTACCAGGCAGAGAAAGCACTGGATGCAGCAAATGGAAAGGGATGTTGTTACCAACTCAACAAAATGGCCAGAATGCAGTGGGTTGTTCCGAAGGACCTGTGTCAGCCGGAGAGCCAGGCTCTGCCTCTGAGGCCACACCTCCCTTTCAAAGACTTACTCCTGGATGGCAGTACAGCTGGTTTTGATGAGGGTTTCTGGAGGGCAGCCTTGTTCTCAGAACCCACAGGAATGGGCCAGCATGACTGTCAGTATGCTGGGTGCCAGGCGGATGAGCTCCGGAATCCCTGGATCCTGTCAGTCGAGACCCTGCCAGAGAGACTCATTCCAGAGAAATAACGGTTTGCTGCTGTAACAAAAAGCTACACGCAACAGAACCATCCGTCTGGAAAGCAGCATGAAATAGATGACAAGGGAAACAAGAGAGAAAATGTCAGTTTGGGTTTTTTAAAGTTGAACCTGAGCAGCCAGCACGGTGGTGGCAAAAAGAGAACGAGAGCCTGTAATCCCAGCACCTGGGAGGCAGAGACAGGAGGATTGCTGAGTTCGAGGCTTGCCTGGGCTCCATAGTGAGCTCAGGGCCAGCCTGAACTACAAAGTGAGACCCTGTCTCAATAAAAAAAAAAAAAAAAAGATAGAACGAGCTACTTCATTAGTGGAGCTCTGAGTGTCTTAGCAACTTCTTTTCCAACTTGTCCCTGGTACCAAATAATTGTTTACTGGTTCAGTATAGGAAGGAGTTTATGAGTATTATTTAAAATACTCATAAACTTCTAATTTAATACTTCTCTAATACTTCTAATTCACTAGAAAATTAGAAGCCACTGAAGGTATAATATACTCATTGAAAGAAAAGGCAGCATTTCTGTTTTGTGCTGTGGTCTCTCCTTACAAATGGTTGTATATGTCCTTTGGGACACGTGCACTTTCTGCCTTTGCTTTTGCCAGACTGGGGACTAAATCCAGACCTTTGACCTGAGCTCCACCCCCAGCCCTGCTCTCAGAAAGAGAGAAAGGATCTCCTTAACTTGAATAGGCTAGGCTTGAATTTGCTGTCCTCCTGCCTCAGCCTCCCAGAGTGCTGAGATTACACGTGTGCATCATTACCACGGCTCCTATCTTCATCTTTGGACTGTGCTCCTCTGGAGTCCTTTCTCTTGCTGACCTTCCTGCAAGGAGCTTTTTATCATTGCAACCTCTGAAAACCCAGCTTTTCCACAATGTGTCATCAAAAGGAAACACACAGTCCATGAAGACGCTGGAGCTGTGGTGCCTCCAGCTAGTGATTCCCAAATTATCTGCTTTTCTTTAGAAAACTGAAAATGTAAAACACCCTTCAGGACCTGTGCCCACCGTGGTCCTATGGGTGCTTCTGAGCATGGGCTGGACACCGGGGCTGAGTGCTGTTTCCTGTGCCAGTCACTGGAGGCCAGGCGGGACAGCTGTGCCAGTTTTGATCACGTAGCAAACCCTTCTGGGCCTCCAGCTCATTTCCAGCACTGGGCCAGAAGCCCTGGAAATCACAACTGACTCCAGAAATCTTCCTCACACACAAGAACGCTGAAGGAATTCGCAAGTGTTTTCAAAGAATATGGAGGGAATGTAACCATGAACCTGAGCTCTGTTCCCAAGTGTGATCCACAGGTGTCACCAAAAACAGAGACGTGTGCTGTGGCCGTGGGAATTCTAGTTTGGGTCTAGCACAGGACCCTGAACTTGCATTTTTTTCCCCAAAGTTCCTCCAGATGACTCCACTGCCTGGATTAATTTGGGAATCACTTCCTATATCATTTACTGGCAACTCAGCAAAATGGAGAGCTTCGTGCTCTAAAGCTCAAAGTCAGCACAAAATCTTTGTGCATATTAAAATCTATCTCATTATTGGCCTTTAATGATGCTCCATTAAAGTCTCCTTTCCCTTTTAATTTGATCACATCACTCGAGGGGTTTAATTCCTGGCTTCTCAGGGGTGGACAGGACACCTTCCCTGACCTGCAGGTCCAAACTCCAGTGTCCTCTAAACCCCTGGCTCCCAGCTTCCACTGTTGCTTTGTAAAAGACACATGAATACCTTTATTTTCATAATTTTTTAAAACCTTCCCCAGGTACCTACAATTCCTTAGACAGTTTGACTACTATTAAGAAGTTCAGGGTTGGGCCAGAGATTTAGTTCAGTGGTTCTAGCACCTGTCTAGCAAGAGCAAGGTCCCTGGTTCGATCCCTGGTAATCACATAGAACAATACTGGGCATGGTGGCTCACACCCACCAGCAATCTACTGCATACCACAAATGCTAGTTGTGGTGGCTCATGCCTGTAATCCCAGCACTCGAGAGGCAGAGGCAGGAGGATTGCTGAGTCCGAGGCTTGCCTGGGCTGCATAGTGAGCTCAGGGCCAGCCTGAACTACAAAGCGAGACCCTGTCTCAAAAAAAAAAAGAAAAAAAAAGTTCAGGGTCGAGTTTGTAACATACAATGCAGAACCATAGCAGCTCAGTGCTGGCCTTGACTTCCTTGCCAGTTAATTCAAAAGGATGTGGCATCCTGATATGAGAAGCCATTTGTTTCTTGCTGAGCTCAGCCGAACATTTTGGAGAAAAACTTCAGAAAGCTGGTCTCCATGAAGGTGATTTTAAAAAAACATGAAAAAGAAGAAAATTTTAAGACACCATCTGCAGAGTCCAGGGTAGCTTTGTCTCAAAGCATTTCCACTTCGATGAGGTCAGGTGCCCCTCACACAGTTCTGCACTGGAGTTGGGGCTTGAGGGATTTGTTTGGTTTTGTTTTGGGTTATAGTTTTACCAGAGGGGCCATAATCCCTGAAATATAGCAGCTATCTCCTGGGCCTCATTTTGCATGCTTGCAAACATTTAAAATTGTACTTGTGGTACATAAAAGATTTATAACGATCTTACCCACAAATGTAAATTTTGTCCACACAGGATAGAAAGAGCTCGAAGCAGAAGCACTGAGCAGCTGAATGTGAACGCAGGGTCGTAAATTCATAATGCTCATGGCTTTTTAACAGGCCCATCATAAACGTGACTGATTTCCAGTTAATTTATGGGATTTTACAGCCAGGTCCAGGAATGTCGCTTGAAAACTAAAAATGTAGAAACAACAATAAATCGTGGATTTCAAAACAATAAAGAAATGCCTCTCTTGTTAGTTGACTCTGGCAGGACAATTTTGGCACTGGCCTTGGTTATTACAGAGGGGCTCAGGGGATCCCCAAAAATCACAGGCGCAGGTGGCAGAAGTAAAGAGATCTCAGACCCTCGTGAATGTCAGAATGCGGCGCACACCACGGGAGCACGCGGGGTCCTAGGGACTCACGTCAGCATCCGACTCTGAGCCCCGGAGTTGATCCCGAGTCCTCAGCCTCAGATATGGGGAACTCCAACACACCCTTTGGAAAATGGACAAAGTTGCTCTCTTTTCTGAGCAAAGGTAATGTCTCTTCCTCTATCAGCTTCAATAATTCATTTACACTAGCCCAAACTTATCATAGAGTCTGCTGAACATCCACCAAACGTGCATCTGAAGTGTCTCCTCTTTACCAGCAGTCAAAACAATAGCTTTTGTCCCGGCCAACAGCTGCCTGGCCCCTCCCTTCTGCACAGATTTTTAAGGTCAAAATTTTCAGGCTTTCAGCAAAGTCACATCTCATCTTCAAAGAAGAGGCTCTGCATGTCCTCGGGTATCACTTTGACAACCTGACACCTACTCTAGCCAGGCAGGTGATGCCCGGATGTTGTCTGCACAGCGATCCCTGAGAGGGAGGGAGACAGCCACAGAGTGGCAACGTCTGCGCTGACCACACAGGGGCAGAGGGGCCTGGCTCACTGGGTAGACAGGAGGGGGACCTGGGCCCTGACCTCTGGGACTTGTAGGGATCCCCCTCTCCTGGGAGGCCTGGTAGTGATACGGGACCACAGTCAGGACGGGACACACAGTCTGGTCTCACGCACACTGGCACTGTGCAGGAGGCTTGGGCTCAAGCAGGCGGAGGACTGGGGAGGTAATTAAACAGGCCAGCCTGGGGGATGAAGAGACCAACACTGAGTTCAGGAGTGAGAAGTTTCAAAATA
>PVIC010004300.1:25048-63643 GCA_004025085.1 Thryonomys swinderianus | reverse complement strand
GCCCAACCTGTAGAAGTTTTGAAGAAACTCTATTATTGTTTTTTTGAATCTTTATTGGTACATTATATATACACATCATAATCACACTCAATATAGCGTTTGTACCAGTATATGACATGACTTAATTCTCATTTTTTCCTCCTTCCCCTGCCCACCCTACAACCTCCTCTCCCCCTATATGCATGAGCTTTGTTTCTTTTCTTATTGCCATAACACTTTTTTCCCCTGTTACTTACCCTAACCCTTTTCCTTTTGAATATTTTCTATTTCACAATATCTATCATACAATCTAGAATTCATTTACATCTTCAGTTTCTCATACCAGAGAAAAGATACAATATTTACACATCTGCAACCTATTTATTTCACTTATGAGTATGTCCTGAAGCTATTCTTTTATGGATTGTATCTTGGTATTATAGCTAAAAACTCACTACCAAACTCAAGATCATCTACTGTTCTCCTATATTATCTTCTAAGAGTTTCATAATTTTCTATTTTATTTTTAGGCCTATGATATATTTTGGCTATTTTTCCTCAAAAGTAGAAAGTCTATGTCTAGGTTAATTTTTTCTTTTCACATGTTGATGTCCAATTGTTCCAGCATGAAATATGGAAAGGAATCTTAGCTCTATTGTATTGTCGTTGCTCCTTTTTTTCAAAGCCAGTTAGCTATATTTGTAAAGTTCTATTCTGGGCTCTCTAATCTGTTCTATTGATCTTTTTTGTTCCTTCTTTTGCTAATATCACAGTTGATTACTATACCTTTGTAGTGATCTTGAAATCAATGGTTTCTTTTCTCCAACTTAGTTCTTCTTCAATACTATGTTGGTTACCCCACTGACTTTTTTTTTTTTTTTGAGACAGGGTCTCGCTTTGTAGTTCAGGCTGGCACTGAGCTCACTATGTAGCCAAGGCAAGCCTTGAACTCAGCAATCCTCCTGTCTCTGCCTCCCGAGTGCTGGGATTACAGGCATGAGCCACCACGCCTGGCACCCCACTGATTTTTTTTTTTTTTGAGACAGGGTCTTGCATTGTAGTTCAGGCTGGCCCTGTGCTCACTATGGTGCCTAGGCAAGCTGCTGCGAACTCAGCAATCCTCCTGTCTCTCTGATTTTTAATAGAAGTGCCAAAATAATGAAATGAAAGAAGGATATAGCCTTTTCAAAGCAGCAACAATAAAAATTACCGAGGTCATTTAACAGCTGTGCTCAAAACACAACAGGCAACTTTCTCATATGCACCCATAAACAACTAAAAATCAAACTAAACAAACAGCAACAAAAATTCTGACTTAAGCCTTATGTCTTATACTCTTAAATCAAAGTACATAGTTTAAATGTTAGTTTAAATGCACAAAATCTTTATGATAAAACAGAAGATCTTTTAGGACTTAAGAGATAAGCCAATAGTTTTTAGAACTGACACTAAAGCACCATCTATTATTAAAAGGAAAATTGATAAGTTAGATACTATTAAAGTTTGCTTTGCAAAAGCCTGTGTAAAAGGGGTAAAAAAAAAATTAGAGCTGGGCATGGTGGCTCACGCCTGTAATCCCAACACTCGGGAGGCAGAGGCAGAAGGATTGCCAAGTTCAAGGCTTGCCTGGGCTACATAGTGAGCTCAGGGCCAGCCTGAGCTATAAAGCAAGACCCTGTCTCAAAAAAAAAAAAAATTAGAGGGGTTAAAAAAAATTGCAAAAAATGTATCCAGTAAAGAACTAGAGTCTATTGTTTATTAAGAAGTCAACACAAACAAAATAAATTACAGAATTACAAAATGGGCAAAAAGACAGAATATAAAAACAGGATACACAGATACCAAACAAGCACATGAAGTGACATTTCACTGGAGACTGAACCCAGGGCATTCACACTGAACATTTTTCTTCTTTTGAGATATGGTCTCACTAGGTTATCTAGACTGGGCTTGAATTTGTAATCCTCATCTTCTGCCTCCCAGAGTCCTGGAATTATTGGTGTGAGTCACCACATTTGGCTAGAAAGATATCTGATGTCATTAACCACTAGGGAAATAGAAATTGAAACCACAATATGATATTAACTACATATCTATTAGAATAGCAAAAATCAAACATAGTGGCAACAATAAATTCTTGTGAGGATGCAGGCAAATTCATTCATTGTTGATGGGAATTTAAAGTTACGTAGTCAACGTTTAAGATAGTTTGGCAATAAACATACAATCACATATTCCAAACATTGCGGTATTTATCCCAGAGCAAGGGAAACATGTACCTCAGTATTTTCTAGCATCTTTGTGATATCAAAATACTGATTAGGACCCAGATATCCTTCAGTGGTAGATGGTAACAAGCTGGGTTATAACCATACTTAGTAACACAAAATAATTAACTGTTGATACACACAACACCCTGAAAACATCTCAAGAGAATCATTCTGTGTGGCAAATACCAATTTCCAAAGGATACGTGTCACTCCATTCCATTTGTACAACATTTTCAAATGAATGAAATAGAAATGGAGATCAGATTAGTTGTTGGGAGTTAAGGATGGGTGGGTAGTAGAGAAGTGAGTGGATAAGAGGGCAGTAGAAAATATTCTGCAGTGATGGGAGTGGTCTGTTTCTTGTCTATATTAATGTCAAAATATTGCTTGTGGTATTAGACTATAGTTTCACAAGATGTTGTCATTAGGTTGAGGAGTACAAAGGATTTCTTTTTTTTTTTTTTTGTGGTACTGGGGATCGAACTCGGGTCCTTGTGCATCCAAAGTTGGCGCGGTACCACTTGAGCTAAATCCCCAGCCCCTTACAAAGGATTTCTTATAAGAACACATGAATTTGTACTCTCTCAAAATGAAAAGTTGATTAAAAAGAAGCAATTGGTGTCTTAATTACTTTTGGCATCGCTAAGACAAAATACGCAACACCTAAAGTTAAAAGAGGAAAGGTTTATTTTAGCTCAGTTTGTTGAGGTTTCAATCCACAGCTGGTTGGCTCCAAAACAGGGTGGTACAGCAGTTCGCGGCATCCATACGAGCCTATCTGTCTGTGCCACGCACATCCAGGGTGGGACTTCCCTCCAGTAGATCCCTTCAGCCAGTCAAGTATGTTACTCCAGTTAGGGGACTATCCAGATACCACACAGCCTTAATCTCTGAATCACATATTCTAGGTCCAGCCATCCCCAAAAAGCCTCATCTAGGAGTGCATGAGGTTTGGGGGGGAGCATTTGTACAAGATATAACCAATGGCCAAAAAGCAAAAACAAAAACACCACTCTAGTCAACTTCCCATCCTAGTCCCTTGCTTTTTAAAATTTGGCATTTATGGGCCAGAGATTTAGCTCAGTGCTTCCAGCACCTGCCTCACAAGTGCAAAGCCCTGATTTCAATCCCCATAACCACATACATTGCTGGGCGTGGTGACTCATGCCCACCAGCCATCAATACCACATACCACAGTGCTGGACATGGTGGCTCACGCCTGTAATCCCAGCACACTCAGGAGGCAGAGGCAGGAGGATTGCTGAGTTCCAGGCTTGGCTGGGCTACATAGTGAGCTCAGGGCCAGACTGAATGACAAAACGAAACACTGTCTCAAAAAAAAACCCCAAAAAACAAAACAAAGAAAAAAAGTTTGGCGTATATGCTTGTGCCCAAAACAGTTGTTTGCTGTTTTGTTTTTGTTTTGCTGAGAAAGGGTCATTGCTATGTAGCACAGACTAGCTTCTAACTTGTTGCAATTCTCCTTCCTACACCCCCCAAGTACTGGGATTACAGGCCTGATTTTGTATGTTTTTTGCAATTTATTTAAATGAGCCATATTGAATTTATCCTCTGTGACTTGTTTCCCCCCCTTAAAATTCAAGTCCATAGACAACTAAAAAGTGGGCCAAGTAGCAAAACAAACATTTCATGGAAGATGCATGGACAAAGGGTAGGAAGAGATGTTCATCATCATTTGTTACAGGGGAAATTAAGTTAAACACACTACTGGGTACCACTAGAAATCTATGAGAATGTTTAAAAAATATAAACAAGAAAAAAAAACAGAAAAAAGCTGGTGAAGATGCAAAACAAGAATTCTCACTCATTTAATATGGAAATGAAAAATGATGTATCACTTTTGAAGAAAGTTTGATAGTTTCGTAGAGACAAGATTTATAAGTAAGTTCATTACATAGATTTATCTATAAAAGGATTTACCATGTAACTCATAAATCTCCTACTTATTTATCTAAATGAACTGAAAACTTTTGGTATCACCAAAAATTGTACACAATTGCATATAGCACTTTTTGGAGTAAGGGGAGGGAAAGAGATTTTTAAAAATTAAGATATTATTGATATGTACAAACTCCCCATGAGGAATGCAATCAATATATATTATAAATAGGAACAAATAAAAATAAAAAATAAAGTGAAGGTCAAGAGAAAAAATATAGTAGCTTTTATCATACTTGCCAAAAACTAGAAGAAACCAAGGTGTTTTTCAATAATTAAATTGATAAAATGTGCAACATTGATATGATGGAACAGATAAAAAGGAACGAGCTACTGATTTTCATAACAACATGGATGAATGAAGTCTTTTGTAAATATACAGATATAGATATATTTCTCAGGGAAGGACAGACACTGGTGGGGCATCATTTGTCAATCAGCCTACTATCTGGTGCACGTGACAGAAATATTAGATAGCTCATCATGACCCAATTGCTGGATGTGGCCTTTTCTGCATTCAACAATCCCTTATAAATAAAAAGAATGATTTAGAGAGATAAGACTGTTAGAGTGGATTCATTATTTCATCTGAGTCTTGAAGATAAATTTGTCATAAAAGCTTTGAAAAAAAATTCGTGAATGAAGAAAAGGCAGTTGCAACTTATTTGAAAAGCACCATAGCATCTGCCTTTTATGCCACAGAAGAAGGCAGACAATACTTGAAAGCACTTCTGTGATTTTAATAAGAATGATTTCATCAATGCCGGACGTGGTGGCTCACGCCTGTAATCCCAGCACTCAGGGAGGCAGAGACAGGAGGATTGCTGAGTTCACGGAGGCTTGCCTGGGCACCATAGTGAGCTCAGGGCCAGCCTTAACTACAAAGTGAGACCCTGTCTCAAAAAGCAAAAAAAAAAGAATGATTTCATCTTAGGCTGGTAGAAACATTAATGAGTAGCACTCACTTCTCAGAGACTGCTCAAACTGATTATTTCAATAAGCAGAAAGGCTCGTGATAATCACAGTGGTTTAACACACTGGAATCATTAGCACTGAATAATTAACTATAGAGTCCCTAGTGCTGAATTAAGACAGTCATCATGTTTACCTGGCTTAAAAAGCTTTCTCTGCACTGAGAGGTTTTGGTGAACAACTCCATAGGACACAAATGTTGTCACACTGCATACTCACTCTGAGAGATCCCATCAGATCTTTCTCCCGAAGACAAGTTTTCTGATTCATTACCAGTCCTCTTATTTTATTCCTTTCCTTGAATATCCTGCAAAATCATTAACTCTAACTATGTATGGTTATAGGAGCCATCTTTCCTTTTGGGAAAATGGGAAATGAGATATCAGGCTTAAAATTTCACCTACTGTAAGAAATTAGCCCGTTCTTTGACTGCTGGATCAACCCTTTGTAGAGCTGCAGCATTGTAGAAGTCCAAATCCAAACTTCATGCAAAACTATAAACTAACCCCCCTTATTTGATGGTGGTGGTGCCAGAGATCAAGCCCAAGGCTTCATATATTATAGGCAAGTGGTCTTCCAATGAGCCACATGCCTGGTTCCGTCATTTTTTCTAGTAACTGATCATAGCTCAAATCAACACTCTGGAGCTTAGGCATAGATATCACTCTTGGAGTCAAGAGTGACAGCCACCCACTCGTCCCACCTCCCTTCAGACCTACTCAAGCCTAATCCCAAATACAGCACATCACATGGTGAAGGTGGAATAATGGTATGCCAGACTCTAATCTAGTAGGTCACACCAAATTCATGTGAGGCAGCTGGTGTCTTTTAGCCAAATAGATGTCTAGTCTCACTTGGGTCCAATGGCAAGTCAAAAGCTAGCTTTCAAAAGTAGGGTGGACGGAAGAATGGGAAAAAAGTGAGAATTAAATTGTGTCATAAGCTGGTACTCATTCTCAATATTGTGGGTGATTACAATTTATATATATAATGTAATAATAAAGATTCAAATTTTAAAAAATGAGGACAATGGATTTTCAAAACAGGGCTAATTTTTTCTCTCTCTCTCTCTAAAACCCCTATCACAGTTTCCACGGAGTCCAAAGTAAGACAGGGCAAAAGAATGAGCGACACTCCCATGGGGAAAGACATACCCAGTGCAGTAACACCATCACCACTGTTCACAATCAGAAGAGTGTTATTCTGAGACAATCAGAAACTTACTATTTTTAATCTCATTTGGTATTGGTAACAGGACTAGTCAGAAGATACACTTTTCAATCCTTCTTTGGCATGTTCCAGACACGACCAATGAAAAGCACAATTTTGGGGACCAGAGATTTAGCCAGTGGTTCCAATGCCTGCCTAGCAAGTGCAAGGTACCTGGTTTGATTTTCCAGTGACCACATACAACAATACCGACCATGGTGATTTACGCCCACCAGCCATTAGTAACACATACCCACATACCACAAATGCCAGGCTTGGTGGCTCATGCCTGTAATCCCAGCATTCAGGAGGCAGAGAAAGGAGGATTGCTGAGTTCGAGGCTTGCCGGGGCTACATAGTAAGCACAAAAAAGTGAGACCCTGTCTCAAAAAAAAAAAAAAAAAACCCTGGAGGGCATGATTTAGCTCAGTGGTTCTGGTGCCTGCCTGGCAAGCGTGGAGTCCTGGTTCAATCCCTGGTAACCACATACAACAATACTGGGCATGTGGGCTCATGCCCACCAACAATCAGTACCACATACCACAAATGCGGGGCTTGGTAGCTCAAGCCTGTAATCCCAGCACTCAGGAGGCAGAGGCAAGAGGATTGCTGAGTTTTCGGTTTGCCTGGGCTACATAGTGAGCTCAGGGTCAGCCTGAACTACAAAGTGAGACCCTGTCTCAAAAAAATGAACACCTGGATAACAGGCATAAATTAAAACTATCTCAAGGTGAATGGTTATCCAGTAGTAAGAACCAAGTGCAGTATTTATTTATTCTGCCAAAGTGCTCCCATGGGGTTATCAAAAAGGCAACAGATCTTTCTTTGGGAAGAAAAAAATGAATAATCAGTTATAAGTCCTCAGTGTGCATGGGAAGCATCTGGGTAAATTTGTTAAAACAGATTGTCAGGCTCTATGCTTAGAACTAACTCAAAACTTCAAAGTGGGGCCTGGAAATCGCTTTTCAACATTGTCAGCTGATATTGATGCAGTTGATTTAGGACTCACTTTAAGACACATTGATCTACAAAGAAAAGAAAACAAATAAATAAAAATAAGCCTTACAGACTATCCTCACTTTTTTCCATAGCAAATGCAAGATTAAAAGAGGATTTACTAATTGTTATAATAGTCTAAGAAAAATATACCACGCTAGGGTTGAAGGTCTAAGGCTAGTCACATTTGTATACATGAACAAACTCAAGGACGTTACCCTTACAAGAAATTTTTGCTCACTTTTTGAGATATGTAGTTCATGCCTCAGTATGTACCTCAGACTGTCCTTGAACTGACAGGTTGGCCAGGCTGGCCTCAAATTTTCAGGTGATCCTCCTGTCTCAGCCCCTGGAGTGCTAGGATTATAGGTGTGCCCCAATACATCCAGCATGAGAATTTTTTTTGCAAAAGATCTTAATGAAAAAGGCCAGGTAGGAAAAGTGAATTAAAAATAGAATTTAGGAATGGAGAAGCTGAATTAATATAAAACGTGTACAGAATAATTATGATGTAAAATAGATACCAATTACAGCAGAACCTTGGATTTTGAGTAACGTCTTTGGTGAGTGTGCTGTAAGATGAACAAACATTTCTAATAAATTTTAACTTGATGAACAAGGGATGTCTTGCAATACAAGTAGTACGTGATGGCAAACATCACACAATCACAAGTGAGTCAATGGGATTGTGGGTGTCTCCCAACAGCAAGAGGTTAGGGAGAAGATTTTGTTTGCAGAGTAGGTAGAGAAAAAGGTGAAGGAGTCCCTCACTTCAAACGAGATTAGGAAGATGTGTAAAATGTGGGAAACAGTGCCAAATTTTGTAGAAAAGCACCATCCAAATAAGGTTGTAACAGTGCAAAAAAACCTTCAAAAGGAAGCACAAGTGAGGGTCACTGGACAGGTTCCTCGTTAAAGCTGCAGTAAAAGAGAAAGATTCTATTGTGCCAATGGATAGCAGTGACTGGGTTAGTGACAGTGAAAGTCGTCCTACAGGATAACCCTCCTCTCTTCTCTCTCACACCAGCCATGAAGGTTTCCAAAGGCCAGTGCAAGCTAATTTATTTTTCTTCATATTTGGTATTTTACTATTTTGTAAGATACCACAATCTTGTCTTCATTTTTATATAGATATTTTTGGGCTGTGGAATGACCACCTGTTTTTCAATTATTTCTTATGGGGAAATTCACTTTGATATACAATGGCTTTGGATAAAACATGCTTCTGGAATGAATTATGCTCATGAACCAAGGTTTTTACTGTAATATAAATTTTGATAAAATAGTACACATATGCAAATGGAATATGTCATTTTATAAGGAACAAAATACGCAAAGAAAAATTTATGCCCCTAAGAATGGTGTCAACTTAAAAGGAAACTGAGCAAAATAAGTGGCAGGGGCTGTAACTCAGACATTAAACTGTAAATCATTTTCTTCTGATAATTGGATCTAGAGACACACAGTATACTTGGGTAGATGAAGAAAGGCTGGATTTACTGAGTCATGTATAGAAAAGATTGCCAGTAACACAAAACGACTATGCTTTGTATTTTTCTCCTTATTTCTCTTCTGTAGGAGGTAAAGAACTGAAGATTCTCAGGCTGTCAAATTGTCTAGTGACTTACTTTGAAATATAAACCATTATGTCTTTCAAGAATTGTGAAAAGTTGGCCAGGGATTTAGCTCAAGTGGTACCACACCTACTATAGGAACACAAGGACTGGAGTTCAATCCCCCATATCTTTAAAAAAAAAAATTGGAAAAAAAGGGTTGTGAAATGTGTTTGAGATAATTAAAAGTTCAGAGGTTTAGCTAGTGTATGCCCTGAGGTGCTCAAGCTTAAGATGAACTCTATAAACTCTGTCCTCCTTAAAAGTTTTCACAGGGTTGGAGATTTAGCTCAGTGGTTCCAACGCCTGCCTCGCAAGTGCAAGGTCCTGAGTTCGATCCCAGTGACCACATAGAATGTTGGGCATGGGGACTCACGCCCACCAGCCATCAATACCACATACCACAGTGCCGGGCGTGGTGGCTCACGCCTGTAATCCCAGCACTCGGGAGGCAGAGACAGGCGGATTGCTGAGTTCGAGGCTTGCCTGGGCTACATAGTGAGCTGAGGGCCAGCCTGAACTACAAAGTGAGACCCTGTCTCAAACAAACAAAAAAAAAGTTTTCACAAAGGTAGCCTTTTAAAAATAGTATTATGAACAACCAGTACAAATTTTGACTTTTTAAAAAGATGAACATCAGGATTCTTAGTTTCCTTTCTGTAAAAATTGCAAAGTAATCTTAAATTAAAATTATTTCTTAGGTTATATAAAATAAACCTGGGAGTTTTGTTTAATAATAAAACTAAATTGGAAGCTGAGGGGCTGTAAGATTAGAGGAAATGTGCAAGTGCTGACATTTGCATTTTCATACCAGGAAGTGCATTTGATACCTGAGGTTTCACAGCACAATGCCTCTAACTGCTTGGCTCTGTCCTTTGACTTTTGTTCATAGTCTTGGCGGGCTCTTTTATGAAATAAAATCTCTTGACTTGACATCAAATATACTTTGATATGTACTCTCATTTATGTTTCATTCTATATATTCTTAATTTCCTTTGATATATCCTAATAACTCACAGATTATTTAGAAATGTGTTGTTTATCTGCTAAATGTTTTGAGTTTCTTGTTCTCTTTATTAGAAGTTTCCAGTTTGCTTCTATCTGGTTTAGAGCACACAATGTATTATCTTCTTCAAGCTTTGGTTAGTATGTCTTACTTTTTTTTTTTTTTTTGAGACAGGGTCTCACTTTGTAGTTCAGGCTGGACCTGAGCTCACTATGTAGCTCAGGCAAGCCTCGAACTCAGCAATCCTCCTGCCTCTGCCTCCCAAGTGCTGGGATTACAGGTGTGAGCCACCACGCACAGCCGTCTTACTTATTTTTTATTTGGTTCATGTTCTGTGGGTCATTAAGAAGCATGTATTCTGCTGGTGTCCAGTGTTATGTTTTCATGTTAATCAGATCTGATGATTAATTTGCACTGTTCAGATCTGTCTATTGTGATTTTCTGCCTCATTGCCGTACCAAGCCCTGGGGTTGAAGTGCAGGTCATGCTGAAGTTTCTGATAGTAATTGTAGATTCTTCTATTTCTCATGGTGTTGTGCTAGACGATGGATAGAGGGCCTGTGACATAGTCAATAAAAGAACTTCATAGTAGACAGGGACTATAGGAAAAATAGGAGTTTACTCACATCACTGAGTACTCTGTTGAGAGGGACAGCAGGTGAATTTCCAAGAGAGGAATCATGCAGTCACAGTTGGGGTGAGAAACTGGGGTTTTTATAAAGGAATGAAGGTGTGGGAACAGGTCTGAGCTGGCAAATGTAGGTATCTCATAAATGCATTTTCTAAAACATCCTGTTCTTTGTGGCTTTTCCAGGAACACCTGCATCATGACTAAAGTTGTACCCCAGAGATGGAAATTGTGAAGGCTTCTTGCTTAGGACTCACAAAAGGCTTTTTAGATGTAGATAAAGGTATATGTATGCTTTGACCCTTGGAAGAAAGATAAAACATTAGCTAGGAGAAGAGAGGGATGGTTTGTGTATTTATTTTTATCTTGGACTGTTTTCAGTCCTCGTTAGCACAGTGCTTCCTAACTTTTTTTTATTTTTAACTTACCTATGTTTGAATTTGGAGTTTATTCTAGGTTCTATATAGATTTTTTAAAAAATTCCTCTATCTTTTGACTGTTGTGTTTAAAACATTTATAATTATTGATCTGCTAGCAGTTTAGTCTGTTATTTTTTTTTTTTTTGCTGTTTTCTTTTATTTTCATTCTTTGTCTCTTTCTTGCCTTACTGCACTTACTTGAATGTGCTTTAGGATTCCATCTTGATTTGTTTATAGTACTTTTGGGTTTGTCTACATATGAAAAGAAAAAAGTAGTGATTGCTCTGGGTGTCTCACACACTATTACAATGTAGTGTATCCATAATTAGCACTTGTAATGAAGTATGGAAAACTCATTTCTATTTAGGTCTCTTTGGCTTCTCCATCTTCAAATATCATTGTGCGAGAACAGACAGCATTGGCTTCTTTCAATCATCAAATATCATTTATAAAACTCCTAAGGAAAAGATTGTATGGATTCCTATTTCTGCTCTTTCTTGTCTCTTCTTTCATCTACATTTCCTCCTTTTATGTTTTGCTCTCCTTTTGAAGAATTTCTTTTATATCATATTTTAAGGGTAAGTCTGTTGGTCACAAAATCTTGTAGTTTTGTCTGTGAATATTTTTTATCATCACTTTCTACTTGAAAAGTAGTTTCATAAGATACAGAATTATAGATTGACACCTCTTTTCTTTTAGCACTTAAGATATTTGGCTATTTCCTTACATAGTTTGTGTTTTATGTGAGAAATCCACTCAAGTGTTTTCCTACAGGCAACACACTATTTCTTTCTAGACTCTTTGAGTTTTTCTTTAGTTTTCAAAAAACTATGACATTTGTTGCCATAGATTTTTGAGTTTTATCCTGCTTGATTTACTAGCCTCTTGAATCCTTGGGTTGGAATATTTAATCAAATTTGACAAGTTTTCAGCCCTTATTTCTTCAAATACTCAGACCATCTTCACCATTTTCCCCCTTTTTGAGGAGCTTTCAATGGTGTGAATGTTGGATTCTTGTTGTTACCACACAGATCCTTTGGGTTCTGTTCATTTTTTTTTCTAGTCTAGTTGGTATTGTTACACCCTCAAGGTCATAATTTCTGTCCTCCATCACTTCTACTATTGAGCCTATCCAGCAAGCTTTCAATTTATTTTTTAGACACATAATTATTTTTCAGACAAAACGTCTCAAAAATAAAGTTTTGTTTTTTCATTTGTTTCAAAAAAATTTGTAATTGATTTCTGTAGCATTTTTATGTTTGCTTTGAAATTCTTGATATTTTCAACATCACATTCTTCTCAGTGTTGGCACCAGTTCATTTCTTTTTATTCAAGTTATGACTTCTCTAGGCTTTTGGTTTACAGTCTGGGTATTTTTTATGTTAGGAGGCTCTTTAAATATTTTTCAAGGAGTCCTTCTGTCTGGATTTAGCAGACAGGCATTTGCCTACTGTCCAATAACAGTTTAATTTAGAAGGCCCTTGTAGTGCTGTTTGGGTCTGCTTGGTTTATCCTGTGCTGCCTGGGCTCGCAGTGCTCCCTGTTGGTGCTGTCTGAGGTGACAGGAGGAGTTCCTTTGGTCTGAGCAGTCCTATCCTTTGCTGAAGGGAGAATTTTCCTATTGCTGTCCTCCAGTTGCTCAGGTTTCTCTGGTCCAGGGAGTAGAGTCTTAGTTCCATCACATGGCTTTCAGGACCACACTGCTAGCCACAGGGCTGCTCGCTGTGGCAGGCTGCCCTTCTCTTGATTCTACTTAGCAAGAGTGTTGACTCTGAGAAGGGGAAGCGAGTCTTAGGCATCCAGAGACAATGAGGCTTCCCCAAGTGAGACTCCTGCTTTACCTGGGTCTCTTACCTGGTTCTTCTTGCTCACCTTAGTATCTGCCCTCAGAAGAGGAATTGCTGGCACAGAAGAGGAGTGGTCTTCCCCTATGTGCTTACACTTGGCAGGGTTCTCCCCTTACATGAGGTTGACAGAATGACTCAGTACATCCAGGTGAGCTACTGTGTCACCTTCTGTTCACTGGGGTGTGGTGTGTGTGTGTGTGTGTGTGTGTGTGTGTACATGCGTGTATATGCTCACATTTCCCTCTCTCTGTGCTGTTCTAGTCCTGAGTTCTCAAGGCAGCTCATTCTTAATATCCTTCAGATGCAAGAGGCTTTAAACTTAAGGCCATACACATAGAAAACTGAGGCACACGTATACACACTTGCGCTCTGCTTGGCCCATCTCCTTCCATCTGCTTGGAGAAGGCCTTTACACCAAGCACAGAAATAGAAGATGGGAGGCACTTTATGATCAATTCTAGGGAAGGGTCAGCCCTTTCCTCCTGGGACTCTGAGTAGCAACACCTGCCTGAATGCTTTTGCTTAGGAAATCCCAAACCTGAAAGGCCAAGAAAACAGAAGTTCCAGAACTACCTAGGTTGGCTCTTCTCTGAAAATTTGGGGCAGAAATTTATATTTATTTTCTTTTTTTTTGAGACAGGGTCTCACTTTGTAGTTCAGGCTGGTCCTGAGCTCACTATGTAGCCCAGGCAAACCTCGAACTCAGCAATCCTCCTGTCTCTGCCTCCTGAGTGTTGGGATTACAGGGGTGAGCCACCACGCCCAGCACTGTGGTATGTGGTACTGATTGCTGGTGGGCGTGAGTCACCTCACCCAGCATTGTATGTGGTTACCAGGATGAACTCAGGACCTTGCCCTTGTGAGGCAGACGCTGGAACCACTGAGCTAAATCTCCAGCCCTGGGGCAGAAATTTTAAATCAATCAAATGTACCAAAGTAGAAAATCAAATAAATATTTATTTGGGGCAGTATCCTCAGGCTAGTAAACTTATTTATTTATTTATTTATACTAATGTTAGTCCCAGAAAGCATATAAAGTGATTTTAATGGCTACATAAGAAAATATAAATTAGATTCAGGGGGGAAAGCAAGTAAAAAACCAAAATACAGGCATAAGGTTGGTGCAAAAATGCTTTCCCACTTTCTTACCATAAACAGCCTGTGAAAGGGCACAGAAATATAGAATTTTTATGCCATCTCAGACAGAAATCGAGAGCCTCAGGACTGGAAATGGAAGCAATGACTCTGAACATATTTATCTTCTTCCAGTACTAGGTTGCCAGGCAGGCCTGGTGCCACTGAGCTAAATCCCAGCTCATGACTTCCCATATTTAAAGACCTCAAGATACTCCGTGGAGGCAGACAAGTTCCCTGCAGTTCCCCCTAATACTTCAAAGGTTTCCCATTTCTAAATTGTAACTGACTTCTTAAAGATTCCTGCTGTAGTTCGGATCAAGAATGTCCCCCAAAAGGCTCATGTGTTCAGAGGTGGGGCTTTGGAAGGTGATGGGGGGCTCTTGACCCTATTAGGCTCACCCACTGGCGAGTTAGTTCCTAACTGAATGAGCTATCAGGAGCTAGGCTGCCTCAGAGGAAGTAGATCCCTGGAGGCCTAACCTAGAAGGATATATCCTGGTGTTCATCCCCTTTCCTCTCTGGCTCTGTTATCTCTCTGTGCTTCCTGTTTGCCATGAGAGAATCAGCTCTCTTCCACTGTGCTCTTCCACCAGATCTTTCTGCCTTGGAGCAAGCTGACTGTGGACTGAAAACACTGAAACCTTGAACCAAAATAATTTTTTTCTTCACACGTTGTATATACAAGGTGCTTTGTTCCAGGAACAGAAAACTGACCAGTACAGGTCCTGAGTTTTCATTCTGAGAAGGCCCTAACTGCTGTGACCTACTTGGAGACTCAGGCTACTAAGTTCTTGAGGCATCACATTCCAGTCAGGCTCCATTACACATCAGGGGCTGGACAAATAGTCAGAGAGGATGAACCAAGGCTAAGGATAGTTACTAATTCTTTGATCTTGTTTTTAAAATTCTTCTATTTTATTCTCAGAATTGAAGCCAAAACTCTTAGGTAGGCTTGCAGCATCCCTCTCAAATCAGCTGGAAATCTAGGTGATGTTGATGACACACAGGGGGCGAGAAGTAGCCATAGAAGTAGTGCTGTGCTCGGTGACTAAAGGACCACACTCCTTCCACTATGGGAGCTCTCTCTCTCCTGAGGAACAGAACACAAAAAAATCCAGTCAGCAAGAGTCTATTGTCTATGCATACAATACACAAAGTGAGCTGGTACAAATCCTAAGTGGTGCATGTTGGGATAGCCTATCTGAGCCTAAAACTATTTCAACTATATGGAACCAGTCTCATCACCAAGGTTTAGTTTCCTCACACTATAGCGCTCCTCATTTCAGAAAACTTCTTAGTCCTAATCATTCTGCCTCTTACTCCATTTTTTATTTTTTTTTTGAGATAGGGTCTTGCTTTGTAGTTCAGGCTGGCCCTGAGCTATGTAGCCCAGGCAAGCCTCAAACTCAGCAGTCCTCCTGTCTCTGCCTCCCAAGTGCTGGGATTACAGGCATGAGCCACCACGCCTGGCTCTTACTCCATTTCTTTTTTTTTTTTTGAGACAGGGTCTTGCTTTGTAGTTCAGGCTGGCCCTCAGCTCACTATGGAGCCCAGGCAAGCCTCAAACTCAGCAATCCTCCTGTCTCTGCCTCCCGAGTGCTGGGATTACAGGCGTGAGCCACCACGCCCGGCACTGTGCTATGTGGTATTGATTGCTGGTGGGCGTGAGTCTCCAAGCCCAGCATTGTATGTGGTTTCCGGGAATTGAACTCAGGACCTTGCGCTTGCGAGGCAGGCGCCGAAACCTCTGAGCTAACCCTCTGGCCCTCTTACTCCATTTTTAAAAAACATTTTCTAGTTCCTAAAAAAGGTCCCCTCTTCCATTTATCAGTCCATCTCCCTATCATTCTCTTGAAAAGATGACTCTCTTTTCCTATTATGTTCTTCTGAGTCATTTCTTTGCACCCTTTGTCTACAAGATTTGGCTTCATATCTCAGTATTTCTCTCGTTACTTATCAAAGACCAGTATGTCTTTCTGAACAAACTCAGTGGGCTTTCCTTCAAAAGTTATTAGTCTTTGGGCTTTTCCTACTTCTTTAATGAAAGAAAAGCTCTGGTCTACATTTCTCAAATTTATATATCTAACTATGTATTGTAAGGGATCATTTCATAAGCTAAAGTATGAATAATTTAAAGAATAAATTAAAAATAATAATAGGAATAAAAGGAAATAGATCTTTGCAAGTGAGAAAGAACCATGAGATGGTCAGAAAGGAGGGAAAAGAAATATAAAAAATATTAAGACATGTTATGCACATGTATTAACTCCCCTGGTGAATGTAATTATGTGCTGCAAACATACACTAATAAAAATTAAAATTTAAAAAAAGAAAATCTATATTTCTAGCCCATGAATATGACCATCCATATCTTAAAATAGGAAGATAAAGTATCTGTCCTATAATATACTGTTTAAATTCATGTATGTTCATGTTTTTTAATATAAACAGTTTCTCACTTATTCAACAAGTGAGTTTTAGAGGGCATGTTTTCTAACATAGAGGAAAAATGTAATGAGATGAAAGGAGTCTGTCCAAAGTTTGCAAAGAAAGATCTAGAGATGAAAAAGGAGTAGGTATTTTATTAAAAGTATGAGATTAAAAATCCTTGGGCTAGAGATTTAGCTCAGTGGGTCCAGCACCTTCCTAGCAAGCACAAGGTCCCTGGTTTGGTTCCAGTAACTACATACAACAATACCAGGCATGGTTACTCACACCCACCAACAATCAGTACCACATACCACAGTGCTGGGCATGGTGGCTCATGCCTGTCATCCCAGCACTCAGGAGGCAGAAGAAGGAGAACTGCTGAGTTTGAGACTTGCCTGGGCTACAGTGAGCTCAGGGCCAGCCTGAACTACAAAGCAAGACCCTGTCTCAAAAAAAATAAATAAAAAAATCCCAAAGTAGCATTTTTTTGGTACATGAAAAATTCAAGACAAAAGGAAAAAACTAGGATTCTTTACAGAAAGAGTGAGCTGAGCCTGGAGAGAAATAACACAAAAATAGTGCATTTTCTTGTGTTAGGACAGTAAGTAGAGACTAAGTATGGAAGAAGCCAGAAATGCCTTGGGAAACCTTTTCTACTAGAGCTAGATTAGAAAGAAGGGTAATAAGCTTAAAGGAGGCCAGGAATACAGGGACCACTGGAGTTAAAAACTTGTAGTTTCTACTTCTTGTATTCTCAGGTGGTACTTTTGGTTGAGTTGAAAAGGCCACCAGACCTGAACTGAGACAGCTGGAGTCTATAACTTCCGTTTTATCCTGAACACTACATAGAGAATAGTTTTGCCATATTTCAGGCTCCCATGAGATCATGTGCCCACACCTCTTCTTTGTACCTATTTGTCAAACATTACTGTTGAAAGAGGGGTTTCCCTATGAACTAAAACGTATTATGTTTAATTCCCATTTCCCTGAACAGGTAACAGCATATATTAAAAAATATATGTATATATATATATATATACACACATGTGTGTATATATATATATGTATATACATATATTTTTTAAATTTTTTATTTTTATTTATTTATTTTTTTTGTGGTACCAGGGATCTAACTCGGGCCCTTGTGCTTCTAAGGTAGGTGCAGTACTACTTGAGCCAAATCCCCAGCCCTGGTAACAGTATTTTTAATAAATATTTTATAAAAAGTCATGGTAATGCTGTAATTGATAAAGCTTGATTTACATGAAAACAATGGTGCATGTTATTAACTCAAGAAATAAATAGAACTTCAAGTGATACGTGATCAAAGATCACCACCTACTGGTTCAGCTGTAGTATAATGTCAGAACTTCAAGTTCCGATGACTTTTGAGGCTGATAAGGTTGCCAGTGTGAAAAGCGCTCAGCCCCAGAAGAGAAAGCAGAGAAAGGCTTTGGCCAGGGGATTTTGTTCCACTCAAGGGATTAAAATTTTAAGTTATAAAGCACTGTCCTTTAAACTAACCAATCTGCTACATCGAGCCCTGGTCCTGTGCCTCTAGTCCCCATTAGAAATACAAGTGGAAGGTTGTGATCAAGTGCTAAAGCTCTTTGGGAGATGAACTGAAACAATAGAGATTCTTCAAATGATCTTAGACAAGTCTTTGCAACTAAGGAATGACTTTACAATTGAAAATTTGGTTCACTTTTCATAGATTTATAATTGTATTCATTTAGTTTTTGCTTTGGTACTTGGGACCTTGTGCTGCTTATCAGCTGGGGACTGGAACTGTCACGGAAAGCCTGACTTCAGAAATGTCACCGGTGATAGGCTTCGAGCTGGCGCCAGTCTGGGGGGAACCCTCTCTCTAGGTATGCTGCAGAGATAGAACTGTGAATGACAGTAGCCTTGGATTTACTTAGTCATTTGTTTACCCTGTGAAGTCTGGGCCTTCTAGTTGCTTTGTAATGATAAGTGACTCCCACTTAGAGAATCTTTGTTAACTCCCAGCACACCTGCATGTAATAAATTATAACTTCCCGACCTTTTGCACAGCCTCCTCCTTCTCCTCCTCACCAATCTACTAGTAACTCTTTGTAACCATGGAAACTGATAAGGACCTGGAAGAAGCTCTGTGGAACCTAAGATTGTAAATCAGTATGTCACCTCCCCATTTCTATATAACTGTAGCAAAATTGGAATTGGGGGTCAGTCAGTCAACCTGAGTGGGACTCGTTTCCCTCGTGGTTGACCTTCGCTAGCAAATAAACTTCTTTCTTTTACCCAAGTCCCTACGTCTCTCTCAAGTACTTTCAACTCCCTTTGCCATTACAGAACCACTGAGCTAAATCCCCGACCCAACTGTGTTCATTTTCATGATAAAGAAAGTGATGTTGCTTTTAGGATGAAATAAAGTCACTAGAAAATACCTTTGGGGCCAGTGATACTGTTCCCCGTTTTGAAGGAGGGAGCTTGAGTTCTTGCAGTGAAAACAAGGGTGAGAGCCAGGAGCTGTGTTCAAACTGAGGTTTCACTCTTCATTGGCTGTGCCATCCTGAGCCTGTTACTAAATCTGAGTCTGACATTTTTGCTGCAAGGATTTCATGATACAGGATTTGGAAATGACTTGCCCAAAGTCTGGCATTTTACTGCTGTTCCACCTGTCCTCCTCTTGTAAGCGCCTATGCAATTTAACTGAAAGATTAGAAGATTTTAGGAAAAAAAATAAGGTTTAGATCTGAAAACTTTTTAAAATTATTTTTTTCCTGCTAAAATGAACAGATGTTTAGTCATTATATGAGTAAACTAAATATAGCTGTAGTTTTCTCAACTGTAGTTTTGACTAATTTGGTATTTTTTAGGACTTCATTTTCTTTCTTTTAACTTCACAAAATCAGAGCTTTGTTATACAAAGGGCAGTGAAATGTGGCATGCACACAAAAATCCACTGTACTATTATTATCTTTGTTTCGTCTTTGGAAATAGAGTTTCTTTTGTATGTACTCTGAATAACATTTTAGCCATTCTTGTAAGATTATGAGGCACAGGGTATAACAAAAACAAAAGCATGCATAATAAACAGCATCTGTGATAATTCCCAAAAAATAAAGTGCCCTCAGGACTTCATTTTCTTAATGGTAACACGGAAGTCACAGTTACCTCAGCTTCAAACGAGGGTAATATTACACACAGTACTCTCTTACTTTTGTTGACACAGTCAAGAGATCTCAGAGCTGTGGGTGGTTATCAGAAGACCCACTCGCAGTCTCTTGTGAATTTATCTTACAGGAATTAAATACAGTGCTGCATAAGTTGTCCACAGCTCAGTGCTCTTCCCAGGCAGAAGCCATTTCCATTGTGACTGGTCTTTGCCTCTCCTGGGTGGGACACCTTTGAGACTATAACACAATTGCTTCTGATTATTTCAGAAAAGCCTGCTGCTGTCCCTACCTTCTTCACAAATCTATTCTCGACAAGGTCTGCTCTAGAAAGAGCTGCCTGGGGTTCTGCTCAGAGGGGGCTGCTCCTTTACACACACTATGTGCGTGAAAAAAAAAATTTTTTTTTTTTGAAACAGGGTCTCACTTTGTAGTTCAGGCTGGCCCTGAGCTCACTATATAGCCCAGGCAAACCTCGAACTCAGCAATCCTCCTGTCTGCTTCCCAAGTGCTGGGATTACTGGCATGAGCTGCCACACCTGGCACTATGGTATGTGATATTGATTGCTGGTGGGCGTGAGTTACCACGCCCAGCACTGTATGTGGTAACCAGGGATCAAACTCAGGACCTTGGGCTTGCAAGGCAGGCACCGGAACCACTGAGCTAACTCCCCGGCCCTATGTGTGAGAATTTAAAAATCACAGCTGAACATGAACTTCTGACTGAGAGGCATGTCCTTCAAAGCCCATGGGGGACTTCTATTCTTTTTATCCTTCCAGTTTGGGATTTCATTCCCTCAGGCCTCACTCCAGTTCCCTAAACTATCTCAACAGAAGCAAAAGAGAAAAACATTTTGGTCAAATAGAGAAAAAAATTTTTCTGGGTACAGTAGTTTGTAACTTGGCTCCCAATGCTTTTGAGTAATAACAGTAGAACTTTCTAAGTAAAGTTCCCTTAATACTGCCATTTAGGTGTATTTATCATACAACGATTTTTTAAAGTCATACGTCTAAAAACAGAAGAAATGTCTATATCCAGGGGCCCTCAAGGCTTGGTGCCACTGTGTGGTCCCCTCCTAGGGTGGTAAACTATGACTAGCACCTTGTCCTTTCACAGCTTTCTGAAGTTTGGACCCATATTTTGGATACGAAGATTTATCAGTGAGGCTTCCCCCGGGGTACAGAGAGGGCCGCATCCTCAGACACACCAGGGCTTTGCATACTCACTTCAATGTCCCCAGCCCTGCTGCCTGTTCTAATTTGAGGCATGAAAATAGGCTTGCCAAGTAAAGCAAGATCGTTGTGACAGGAGGTAAAGCACAAGGCACAGAGGCCTGTTTCCGAGGCTCAGCTCCACTCCTCCCAAGGTGTTCATACTCAGGGCCTTGAGTTCTCTCGTTCCCTCGCTGTGAGGCAGCTTCCTCTGCCTGCCTGGCCCACAGCCTGGGAGGAGCACGAGAATCACCGTCCGGGCCCTCTGTGAGCCAAGCCCTTCAGGGGAAGCGTGCGCCAAGCAGGGCTCAGGCGCCTCCTTGGTGGCCAGTTTCCCACTGTGCTCTGCCTGGCTGGAGCATCCTCTCTGCCCGTGCCCGACCCTCGTCAGGACGCCCCAGGCTCACCGAGCGCCTCTGCACACTCCCTTTTTTCCTGCCATTCTTGCCTGCAGTGACATCCAGTGAGCGGTAGCTGGGTGGCTTCTCGTCAGGCCAGGCTGGGGAATGAGACCTGCCGCCGTGACCTCGGGAGCCCCTGTCTCTGGGCAGGGTCTCCTTCTCCTCCTCAGAGCTCCAGGAACTAAGGCCAGAGGGCGCAGGCGGGGAGTAGCTGCGGGGCCGCGGCCGGGCTCTCCTGCTCCTCCGGGAGTCCTCGGGGCTAGGTCTGCGGGGCCTCACCTCGCGGCGGCTCCTGCGATGGGGCCGGCTGCGTGGCCAGTGCGCCTCACTGAACGAGGGGCCATCACTGAGGCTGTCCGGGTCTGACCAGGCCGAGGGCGACCTACGCTGCCTGGAGTGGCGGTGCCTCCCACTCCGTGAGGGGCCCGGCTCCCTTCTCCCCGAGGCCCCTGGTTTGGGCCCTCGGTCCTGAAGCTCCGGGTGGAAGTCAGGGTAATGGGGCTGCCTTCTCCCCTCCCTCAGATCCCAGGGTCCGGAGGAGGGAACCGCGCTGAGCCACTGCTGGTGTGAGGTGTCGCTGCTCCTTCCCAGGGACGACGGGTCTCTGACCAGCGGAGGCAGGCGGATGATTCTGCGCTCCACAACCTCGGAGCCCAGGGAGGACAGCATGCTGCAGGGGTGGCCCGCTCTGGCTTTGAGGTCGGGAGGCAGAGGCTGCGCTGGGTTGAGGTTCCGCAGTTCTTTCTCCAAATACTCCAGGACACCATTGGTGATGGGCGGGTAAGCAGACGTTTGAGTCATTGGCATCTGTGGGAGGCTGGACCGTAAGGACAGATCTGAACAGAAACAAAGACAGAACGTGACAAACTGTTGGCCAAACCAAGCTCCTCAGATTCAGGATGTCAAAATATCAGTCCTTTAGCTGACTCCACTCCCTCCCATCTTCAGTCATAAAGACACCCAGAAGGCCCGGTGGAGCCCGCGCTCTCACCCTCGGCCCTGCCCTCCCCTGCCCAAGGCTCTGGCAAGGTTTACCTCGCTGCAGCAGCGGGTTCATCATATAAGATGAGAGCTGGGAGCTCCTGTCCGCACCCCAGACCAGGGGTTTTTCCATCATCTGGGGCCCTAGGTTTTTCCACCCTAGGGCCCGAGCCTGCTTCACGTAGCGTTGGCGGGCCAGGGCTGCAGGGGAGAAGGAGAAATGCAGACCCTCAGCCAGGGCAGCCACACCTCCCTCTTGGCTTCAGCCCACCAAGCAGCCAGCTGCTCTGCTCCCAGTCCATTCCTCCCCTTGCATGACAGTGAGCGCTGAGAGAGTACGAACCCACTGTGTCTTTGGCAAGGAGCTGCGGATGCACTTCTTCTGCACCAGATTGAAATTCCCATACTCTCGGAAAATACACTTTTAAAATGTGACTTCCCAAGCTGAAAACCATTTCAACGCCCTAGCTGCCCACTCCCAAGGACACCTGAAGTGCATAGGTAGGCAACATGGGTACTGGCAGACAGTGAAATCTCAGGCCAGAGGGCAGCAAAATCAGAAACCAAAAGGCAGAAACAGGTTATACAAATGCAAAGGGTTTAAAGGAGGCTGTGAGTCGGGGGCTGGGGTCTCTTGGAGCTGCCAGGCAAGCTCAGGGCTATCTGTTCAGAGGGGAAGGAAAAGAGGACAAGGTGCTAAGAGTATTTCCAGCTGGAACCCCAGCCGTGGTGGGCAAGAAGCTGTGGGAGGAAGGGAGGGAATGTAAGGCACTGAAGCGGGGCCCAGTGGACTCTATTTTTCCTACCTCATTAAGCATTGGGGTTTCCTTAGACAAGGGGAATCTTTAAGGGATGGAGTGGGCAGGGAAGTAGGAAAGGAAATACTAATGCTTTCAGGGCAAAGAAGGCTGGGAATTTAGCTCAGTGGTTCTGGTGCCTGTCTGGCAAGTGCAAGATCTTGAGCTCAATCCCTGATTCCAGAAAAAAATGTGTGGGGGGAGGGTAGGCTGTAGCTCATGGCAAAGAAAATAGAAAAAGAGCACCAGTGCTCGCTCAATCTACTCTCCTAGGTGCAGCTGCTCTGAAGCACATACACTATAATGAGCTCAAAATTAAAAATAAACACGTATGGTTTTGTTCATGAGCTTCTTCTATTCTGAGCCAGTGAGGCTCCCAAGGCTGCAGCCTATTCATGCATATAGGAGATGCACTTGCACATTGCGCACAGGCTATGAAGGAGGCCAGGCCCGGCCTCATGCTCTCAGACCCTCCTCAGTTTGCCAGACGCTGTGGATACCCCTAAAGCAGCAGGGTTTTGCCTGAGGCTGCCCTGGTGCAACACAAGGGAGCAGAATGGAGGCAATGTAGCTATGCAGAGTGGTGGACTAGCTAAGGCTAGTGGCAAAGGGCTCATCAAAAGGGCCTCAAGTACCTCCATTGTGAAACAACTTCCACACAACAGGAAGTGGTTGCAGCAGAGCCCCCAGAAGTATGTGAGCTCCAGCCCTGATGGTGAACCACAGTCAGATTTGGAGGAAATCAAACGCAATTAGACGCAATTGCAGCACCTCACCCAGCTGCCACGCCTTCACGCCAACGGACAGCATTTAGAATCCCTGAAGGCAGATCCTACTCCGCACTTGGCTCTGCCTAACGGATGCCTCTCCCAAGCTCCCTCTACTGGCCACTGTGGACTCACATAGACTGCTCAATAAACAGTGTCATTGGCTAACTAATCCTCAGAGAGATCCCTGAACATGGGGACCAGATGAGACAGTGGAGTTTGGAGGTCGCCTTTAGGAAGGGTAAGCCCAGTGACTAGCAGAGCCAAAGTGAGAGCCTGTATCTGTTTACTTCCCCCATATCACAAAGTCTTAAGACTTATTTTCTGTGATGAAGCCAAAACACAAAACAATAACAAAACTCCACCAAAAAAACCTCCACCAGCAGAAGATACCTGGTTTACTTCTCTCAAACTCAGCCGCACACCTTTCAAAGCTACCTTGGAGTATCTCTGGTCCTAAGGTCAGGGGACATCTGTTTCTACTGGGAATAACTCTGCCCTCTGCCACTCATTACACTGAATCCTGGCTTCTTCCATATGGTACCAGTTAGCCACTTCCTTGGGTCCTACTTTCGGACACTTTCCTTCAGTTACTATGACATAAGACAAGAAATTCTGCATTTTCAACCAAGTCTTTTATTCAGTGCTGAGAAGCAATGTAGGGCTGACTACTGAGGGTTCTTAATACTTCCTGATATATGGCCCTTAAATACAGGCTTCACTGAGGGTCAAATGGACTTCATTTGCATGCTGGCCTATACTGGCTGTGTAATGCTAGGTGTGTTTCCAGAGTTTCTCAGCCAATTCTTCTAATCTGTAAATTCAAAAACTCTGTCATAAAATTGTGGAGATTAAAAGAGGCAACGCCCAGGAAATACTTAGTAGTTGACAGAGAGAGAGCTCATAGTAGCTCTCATTATTATAGTAAACCGCATCTTTTGTCTTAGATCCCACATGAGACAAACACATGCATTTTGAGACTAAACCACTAAAGCCATATTAATTTTCATCTCTGAGGGAAAACCAGGGTGTATTCTTTAAGATGGCCCCTTCGTGACAGAAAAGCCACTCAGCACCTCACTCTGCTCCACAGACCTGTACTTTTTCCCCCTCACAAGTGGCAGCCTCTCTGTCCTAGAACACGGAACTGAAATATCCTTGATATTTCATATGGCCTAACAAAAAACTTATCCTTTGCCCTTCCTTACCCCAAGGCCACTCAGTCCTTTTGCTTTTTCCAAACTACTGATCTCCCAAACATGATTGGTGAGTCATTTCAGCAACATCCTCAGGAGCTCCCTGGAGTTCTGTGTCCCTCTGAACTCTTGCATTTAGCTGTTGGGAACCAACCAGGAGGTGTACCCTGGCTCCATTCAGGCCAGACCTCACAGAGCCCTCTTCCCAGTAGGGCTTCCCTTAGTTGATCTGTCTGTTGAACATGTGTTCCTTCCTCTCTAGCAACAGGTTAAACATTCCCTGTGTCTCAGGTCTTTCTCCCGCTGTGAACTTTCTGCTGATGGCATTGTAAAGGCCAAGGACCTAGCCCTGTGCAGGGAGTCAAGAAGTTCAAGTCTAGTCTAGGGCCTACTACAAACAGGCTGTGTAACTGAATCATCAAGGGTTATATTAAAACCTGGTATTATTTTCATCATTGTCTTCTCCAAGCCTGTGACACTCTCATGGGAAAGTAGGAGCTTGCTGGTGGTTGGGTTGTGGTTAGAGAAGTTCCAGAGTCACTGGCCACCTTTGCAAGGCTCCCTTCTGCATCTGATTTGTTGAAATCTAGAGAGACTGCTGTGAGTTTCTTCCCTTTTACCTGAATCATCCTCCTTGCTTAATGACTTCCCCTCTGTCTCTAGAGGTCAGGCCACCTTCCCTCACTCCCCTTCCCTTTCTTAGACTAGTTCTTTCTCAGCAGGCTCAATGCTGTCACAAATCAGTGACACCCTCACTTCTGAAGTCTTCACTTTCTTCTTATGCTATTAGCCTTGGTTCTTTGCTTACATGTATGTTTAGGATTATCTTGGTTTAAAAGAATCAATAACAGCAACAAAAAATCTCCCTCCCCTAATCATAGCACTTTCCTTACCAATTCTTATCCCCTGATGTAATTCCTCTTGTCTCTGCACTTCTCAGAACAGTGACTCACTTTGAAAGTGACCTCATTAGCTCAAGTCCAGAGCTCTTTGTGGCCTGCATTTCTTAATTTTACTAGTTCTTAAATGAACTCCAACCAGCTGGGAAAAAAAACACTCTCCCAGAACCTCTCCTCAGAACCTGTCATCAGCGTACTGACTGGGAGCATTTGTCCCCCTGCCAGCTTTCTCCCCAGTCTTGCTGGGTTTCAGTGTCCCTTGAACCTCCAGATTCTAAGAAGGTGCCTTGGAAATTACTCTCATCTGCTATGTTCCTGTTCTAGTGACAGATTTTCCCATGGCCTCCACCCCAAAGCCTGTGAACAGGAGGGAGCCTGTGGCCCACACTGAGTTCTCTGTTATTTTGCCCTCTTTAAGGATCTCATGTAGCTGATCCCAACATGATCAGAGGTGGGGATGGTGCCTGCATGAGACACACAGACACAAGTCACATGGACAGGGATAAAATCCCAAATCATTGCTTTGTACTAGCTGTGACACCTCTGACATTCTGGCTCCTTCCCTGTTAAAGAGGGATGACATCTGCCTTCTAGGGTTGTGGGGAGGATTCAGTGAGGAAATATATGCAAAGGCCACACACATGATGCTATCCAATAAAAGTTAGTTCTCTTTTCCTGTAAGACAGCAATCTTGGAGCACATGCCTGAAACCAGACTCAGACAACTGACCTTCTTAATGAAGATTAGGTTTTTGTTTCTATTATAATGGGCAATTCCTTATGTTTCATTTTAAAATTTTTCTTTCCAATGAGCCAAAATGATAAGAGTGGTTGTCTGAACCTGTTTAGATTAGTCCACATTTTTCTGATTTTTGTAAATTTTCTACAATGTGGTAGCATATCATCAGGAAAAGGAAATGTTATTTAAAACAGAAACAAAAACTTGCTCTTAAAACAACTGATTCTATTCCATCTATTTACTAATAAAAGGTCTTTATAGAATAGTGCTTTAATTCTTTTTCCTTTACCATGTATTCTATAACCACACTTTCATAGTTCTGTTTTGAAGTATCAGATTTTTCTTTTTTTTTTTTGAGACAGGGTCTCACTTTGTAGTTCAGGCTGCCCCTCAGCTCACTATGGACACAAGGTGAGCCTCGAACTCAGCAATCCTCCTGCCTCTGCCTCCCGAGTGCTGGGATTACAGGCGTGAGCCACACGCCTGGCTGAGTTATCCCATTTTAAACCAAATAAATATCCTATTTAGTACAAGTTGAGTGCCTTGGAGCTCGCTGTGATCACAGCACTGAGAGAGGCTGGAGCAGGGAGACTGCAAATTCATGCGAAGCCTGGGCAATTTAGCAAGACTCTGTCTCAAAAGAATAAAAAAGGCTGGTGATATAGATCTTCAGTTTAAGAATCACTGTTTTAATACCATTTTACTTTGCTCTTTTCAAGTCTTCTGTAAGAAATGGTGTAAACATGTAATAGAGTAAAAAATATAGACTGTGTACATAGTTTCTGACATAAAACTCTTGAAATCCTTGGACTCTCCAGAGTGACGAATATCTGCTGCACACTCCTGAAATAGCTGGTAACTGGGGAGCTCCTAGATAGCTTCAGGATGGGGGCTGCCCACGAAAGACCAGTCCATGGTTATAAGGTGGGGACTTTCAGGAAGATCCATCTACTAACCAGAGAGGAGCAAGAGGCTGACCGCCAGTGGCCAATGACATAATCAATAACACCTCTGTAGCAAAACATCATAGAAAATCAAAAGGGCTATGTTCAGGGAGCTTCCAGGTAGCTGAACATTTAGAGGTGCTGGGCATCTGTGCACTGGAGAGAAGTCCTGAAGTGCCACAGCTCTCCCCACAGACCTGACCCTACATATTTTTTCATCTGTGTCCTTTATTATAACCTTTGTAATAAGTGGGTAAAGGTAAGTGAAGTGTTTACAAGTTCTGGAAGTGCTCTGAAACAATCTGAAGAGGGGGTTTAGACACCCCAAGTTTATAGCCAGCTCGTCAAAAGTTCTGGTAACCACTTCCTACTTGGGATTGTCATCTGATGTGGGGGAGCATCTTGCGGCATACCATGGGATCTGTAGCTAACTCCAGGTGCCTCATGTCAGAGAGCTAAATTATAGGACACCCAGATGGAGAACTTCCCAGTGCTGGGGGGAGGATGCACACATCCAGGGTCAAAACAAGACCCTGTCTCCAAACAAATGGTATTATGTTAAGTGGTATTTTTCCCCTTTATAAGTAGATCTCTCTTTTATTGTTTCATTCTTACCTTTCCTTCTAGTCACCTCATGCCTAAACAGGGTCAATACTAGGGGCAAAGACTACAACCTAGGCAAATAGGACCATTGAGGAAATGCCATCTGGAGGAAGAGGCTTAAGGCAGCCGAGGAGGTGGGTGGGTGGGGAGAGATCCTCAGATTGCCACCTTCTGCGTGACTCTCCTTATCTGTGGGCACCATTCACAGGGCCGAGGCTAATACCTGTGGGACCTGGGATAGAAACAGGCACTCAGGAGAATCTAGAGGAAGCCAGGGCTTCGTCGTGCGTATGGTAAGCTGATCTGCTCCGAGGATCAGGCACACCAGTGCCACCCGCCCCACCGCTGACCTCCCCTGCTCACCTTCCTCTGGGCAGCAACAGCGAGTGGGGCAGCAGGGGCAGCGGATATAGCAGCAGCAGTACTGTGGGCAGCACTGGCACCAGCACACCCCAATCAGCAGCAGCAGGAGCAGCGCTCCCAGGATGATGAAGATCACCGTCAGCCAGTCTGGGAGGGAGAAGCCAAGCGGAGTGAGTGATACATGGTGAGGGACTCTGGCTCTAGCACTGATCTATAGGCTGATGTTGAGCAGACAGGCAAAAGGATAAACAAAAAACAAAAACCACTTAGTTTTGATAAAGAAACCCAGTGACTCACAAATGACAATAATATAGGCTCGTGTTTATTTTGTTTTTGGTTGGGGCTATTGCTGTTCCTCACATGAAAATGTTACAGTGACATCACAGGGAGTAGCACTTACGCAGGACAATCAGCTTGACCTCCTTATCTGGGTCTCCAGATGTGTCCCCGGGAGCCTCGATGGTACAGTAATATACTCCATGGTCCCACCACATCACTTCATTAATCACAAGATCTGCTCCTGCACAGGAAGGAAAGGGAAAGGGCTGGAGTCAGAGGACAAGGCAGTTTCCAACCAATGGTATTTAAAAGGCTTCAGCGTTATCCTTCCATTTCCTCAGAGGAATCCTCGTAGATGAGAGAAAGGTCTCAGTTTCTCCCTCTGAGACCTTCCGCTTTCTCCGAACAGGATAGTGATAGGAGAATTTACTACTCATTGGGTCCCTCTATGAACTTTGCAAGATTTCTAGATAGATTACCCAATTCATTCCATCTACAACCAACCCCCTAAGGAGGTGAACTAGAGATTGCCAGTTGTCTTCCAGTGTATATTTTCCCTTTCTCCTATGACCATAGAATGTTTAGCCATATATGCAGCTGCTATGGCTTACAAAACTGTCTACTTTAGAGACTTGAAATTCTGTTGTCATTGTATTGGTGTTAAGAGGTTAGAATTTTAAATGCCAGGTGTGGTGACTCACGTCTATAATCCCAGCATTGGGGAGGTTGAGGCAGGAGGACTGCTGAGCTTCAGGCTTGCCTGGGCTACACAGTGAGCTCAGGGCTAGCCTGAACTACAAAGTGAGACCTTGTCCAAAAAAAAAAAGGTAAGAACTTTAAAAGACAATTGGGTCATGGAACGTTCATACTGAAGGCTCGGATTGGTGCTATGAGGAAAGGGTGCCTTTTGCCTGCTACGTGAAGGCAGTAATAAGACCGTCACCAAAGTTCAACTTCTCAGTCTCCAGAGCAGTACATTTCAACTTAGTATAAATTACCCAGTCTCAGGTGTTATCTTATAGAAATACAAAACAGATTAAAATAAGTCCCTGGAATAAAATCCATGTTTGCCATCCTCTCATATACATGGACATGGACAAGTGACTCAGCACTGGTCCATGGAATACAAGAAATGTCACACGATGCTTCTCAGAATCTTTCTTAAAAACTGCTTGCAAACAACATTGCTCTTTCCTCTTTCTCTCCAACCTGATGCTATGGTTTAGATAGGTTTCAGTGTATCCCTACAGGTTTGCATGTTGGAACCTTAGACCTCAGTATGGTGACATTGGGAGGAGACAGAACTTTATTTTTTTTTTTTGAGACAGGGTCTCGCTTTATAGTTCAGGCTGGCCCTGAGCTCACTACCTAGCCCAGGCAAGCCTTGAACTCAGCAATCCTCCTGCCTCTGCCTCCCAAATTCTAGGATTACAGGCGTTGAGCCACCACGCCCAGTGGTGATAGAACTTTTAATGGGTGGGGGTGGGTCAGATAGGACACTGAAATTCTAACTTCTGTTTACTTCTCTTTTATGTCAACCTCTGTGATACTTTTCCTATCCGCAATTTTCCAAACCCACCACCTTTCCTACAAACAAGTTTCCTCTAGACTGGAAAGAATGGTGAAAGTGCTTTGGTCAAAAGTCCTCCTAAATCTTGCTGAGCACTGCAAAGCTGCCCAGTTGTTACTGGGAAGACATGAATATAGTTCTTGAAGGATCCCAGTTAATTTGTGAAAGAATGGGTTGCTATAAAAAAAGAAAGAAAGAAAGAAAAACTGACCCTCTGCTCTATAGTTTCCTACCTTTCCAGATGACCTCTCTTGAATGTACCCTATCGTGATTCATCAACTATGTGGTGATCCCCCCATGGGGGTCTTCACTAAAGGCTGAACCAATGTTGCTAAGCCTGGACTTCCAGCATCCAAATTATGAGCTAAATAAGGCTCTTTGCTTTACAAAATCATCTAGCTTCAGATAGCTTGTTAAAGCAGAAAATAGGGTATAGTACAAAGCAAATGTGACAGCTGCCATGTTGGGTGGAGAGGAAGAAGATGACATTCTGGGTCAGGTGGACAGCACTTAGTCTCCTGGGATGTAATGGAATGAAATCCCATATCAGGTCTGGGCTATATATGCCTCTGGTTTTACACCTGAGAAAGAAATAAACTTTATATTGGTTAAGTCACTATTATTTTTGTGCTTACTGACAACCAAACATAATCCTAAATAAGAGGATATGATTATTGGCTACATTTTAGATGAGGAAAATAAAGACACAAAGAGGCTAAGGAACAGGCCAATAGTACTCAGTAGAGATCTCTCTGCCTCAAAGATGGTGGTTCTTAAACACTCAGCTCTATTATTTTCTCCAAACTAGGTAGGAAACCCCACAGTCTCAACCCTTTACCAGCCTAAAATAAGCAAATGCCTCTGATTTTGAAGGAAAAGGTTATACAATGAAGTTAAATAAGTATGGATGGAATACCAATATTTGTAAGAATCAATGATACCCAAGAAAAGAATTTAAGTCCGATGAGCCTTGACAACCCATTAAGATAAAAGTTTGGTAACCCAATTCCAGCACTCGGGAGGCAGAGACAGGAGGATTGCTGAGTTCATGGCAGCTTGCCTGGGCACCATAGTGAGCTCAGGGCCAGCCTGAACTACAAAGTGAGACCCTGTCTCAAAAAGCAAAAAAAAAAAAAAAAAAAAAGTTTGATAACCCATTAAGATGAATGATTAACATACGTTCTAGTTTAGCAAACTGGACAAATGCTTGCTAAAGACCTTTTGTAGGTTCAGCATTATGTCAAGCACTGTGGGAGTACTGAAGAGGAACAAGACTTTCTCTGTTCTAGAAGGGTTTAAAAAATGGTCTCAAGCAACAGGGCCTCTCCACCTCCAAAAGGAATGGCCATACCTGTTCTTACTTTCAGTAAACACAGAAGGATAGCTTCAAATTCGTAAAGACCTTAGCAAGATAGACTTGTTCTTGCTCATATACATTAATGGTCCCATCTTTAATTCTTTATTATCTGTTCATCAAGAAATGGTTATTGAGGAAATGAAACGAAAACACAAGGTCATGCAACATTGAAGCAAACTCTGACTTCTGTTTCCTTCTCTTTTACGTCAACCTCTGTGATGTTTTTCCTATCCACAATTTTCCAAACCCACTACCTTTCCCACAGTTTACATCAGACTGGAAAGAATGGTGAAAGTGCTATGGTCAAAAGTCCTCCCAAAGCTTGCTGAGCACTGCAAACCTGCCTCAGTTTTACTGCAAATCTCCTTAAGTGTTTTTCAAGGATGTCAGCATAATAAGGGGATTTGGGGGCCAGAGATTTATCTCAGTGGTTCTGGCGCTTGCCTTGCAAGCACAAGGTCCTGAGTTTGATCCCGGTAACCACATACAATGCTGGGCGTGGTGGCTCACACCCACTAGCAATCAATACCACATACCACAATGCCAGGCCTGATGGCTCATGCCTGTAATTCCAGCACTTGGGAGGCAGAGGCAGGAGGATTGCTGAGTTTGAGACTTGCCTAGGCTACATAGTGAGCTCAGAGCCAGCCTGAACTACAAAGCGAGACTCTGTCTCAAAAAAAAAAAAAAAAAAGGATTTGGGTATGTTACTATTTTAGATTATCTAACAAGTGATTTGACAGGGTTATCTCAAATGATAAAGGCCTGAAAGTATCAGAAATCAAGGGCTCCAGGAAATCATAACAAACCAGGAGATAGAAATAAAGCCCAAGGGGAAATCCTGCTTTCCTGCAGGAGTGAAAAAGAGGCAGGGTTTGGCCCAAAGGTTGTAGAAGGAGTAGGCAGTGGAAGATGCTGTTTAGAATTAGATAAGAAACAGAAGGGCACAGTCTACCATCCATGTGTTTGTTCATCCTTCAGAAACCACAAATGGGATTTTCTAATTTAAAAAGGCTTAAACTTTGGGGTCAGATCAGAATTTTCCCACCTCTGAAGAAAGTAGAGCTACCCCAGATCTTTGCTCTTGGAGATGAAACAGATACTCCCTAAGGACAAGGGTTCGAGGGCTAGTGAAGAAAAATCAGAGGCTGAATGTAAAAGGATCCAATGTAACTGCTTAGGTGATCTACCCCTAAATGGCCATAGAAGAGAATGCTCACTGATTTCCTGCACATGGCTATGGAAACCATGAGTGGCCAGACGTGTGTTCTCTGCCATTTCTTTCTTTTAACTGGGAAATTTTTTAAACAGCACATCAATCTTACTGAAATGAGGTTTCAGTACTGTGCCAGTAACTCAGGATAGCATTTCAGATTAAGAAGCCACTCACACCAAAGTGTACTGACCAGTACCTCATGATCACTGTGTGCTCACTGCTGGCTGAGTGACTTTTACATAGGATCTCACTCAGTCCTCAGCTCTCAGTGGGATGGGTACTAGCACAGTCCCATCTCTAGAATTTGAGGCTAACAGGGTGGAAGGACTCATCCAAGGCATAAATCCTCTAGGTGCAAACTGGGACCCTATGCCTGAGTCTGGCTGCAACACCAGGGCTCCAACTACTACTTCTTACCCTGGGCACAAAGAACAGACCTGATTTAGATACACCTCTAGGCATTGCCCTCACTGTGCACTTCAGTGTGGGGAAACCAGAGAAAATAACTGGTCTGGCGCAGATCACTGAGTCTGTGAGCAGAAATGCTGAGAATTTCATACAGGGCTTTTTACACACAGCTCAGTGCTCTTTCTTTTACCAATGGAGGATAGTGGGCTAAGTGGCCACCTACTTGCAAGCCTGTATTTCCTTTGTATAAGCAACAGGAGTGGCCAGATTGAAACTCAGAGACCTAGGGTTTGGTTGGACCTTGACAGCTGTTTATGCAAAGGATCAAAGGAACCGTGTCACACTTCACTCTGAATGTTAAAAAAGTCAAGGAATTCACTCACACTCAGACCTTTTGCCTGCTCCACAGAACATCCTCTGATCCACAGAACAAGTTCCATGGATGTAATTTCTGACAGTGCACCACATTCTAAGAAATCTCGCACTGTGCTCAAACAATGACAGTGACCCAGTAGATCAGAAGAGAATGGGAAATCCCATGCTGACTCAGCCTGCAGGGCCTGTGTCTGCACCTCATCGGCCTCTAGTTCCCCTACTGCCTCCCCCGCACTCACGGTTCTGGATGGTGATCTTGCGCTGTCGGTAATCCACCCCCAGCACCGGCTCGTTCTGCCCCCGCCGCTGGGCCACAATGCGAACTTCCCTCTGGTTATCATTGCAGTCATTGGAGGGGTCTTGGCCCAGAGATAGAGCTGCCTGGTATGCTGAAAAAAAAGACATGTGTGAGTCTACAGAATAAGCTCCCAGCTGATGTCCATCCATGATGTCCCACCTCCAAGCGGCCATCATTTGCAAGTACTAGCTGTATTTCCCCACCCCCTGTTCCAAATCCCCAAGTCTCCTTTGTAACCTCTGTTCCTGTGGCACTCATTCACCTTCCTTACAACAGAGAATCTGAGAGCTGTCAACCTGATGCTCTACTCCCTTCCCACTTAGCCCAGCCACTTTGAAAGTAACCCCAGGAAATAATGTCTTCAGGGAGTCACTGGGGGAAAATTTCAGGAGCAGTAAGTGATTCCCACTAGCTATTTTGGTTCTACTCAAATCATACTAAAAACTTGAGCCCCAGGACTACAGATGGTAAAGCTGAAGCTTCCAGCTCCCTCTGCCTCATCTCATCTCTGGACACTCACTTCTCTCCTCTGGGGCAATGATGGCAAAACTTTTAGAGACTGAGTCCCCAAACTGCAACCCAAAATCCGCTCATTCATCCCAAAGTGCAAACACTGTAGTACTGAGGTTTTAGTTTAGTTTAGAAACATAACAATTATCTAATGCCCTCAGGTGCTAGGGTGACTTGGCTCATGTGCCCGCAGAGGGTTGTATAGGTTTGCTACTACTGCTCTAAAATGTCTAATTCTATTCTCAAAATTCTTAAAAGATATCTCCAGCTGACTAGGTTCTGAGTTCCTTTGTTTCTAGAAAGAGGGCAGAAATGGGCAGCTTGGGAAGAGTTCTGGACCTAGGCAGTTGTTACTGAGAGGCAAAGCTAATGGTAAAAGGGCTATCTGGGACAGAAACTCTCCACCACTCAAAGGGGTCATCTGAGGAATGACCATCACCAGGAAGGCTGGCCAGAGAAGGGAATGTAGCAGTAGCAGGGCTTCACCAGGGACCACTCAGGTCACATTCAAATGTCTGCCTGTCCACATTTGAAGGCAGTGGGATGCTAGGGCGCAGGTCTGTGTCAGTGGGCTGGCATGAACCAGGAATGGGCAACATGGTAGGACTTGCTCAGCCTTTCATAGAATATAAAAGGTGAGACAAAAACCTTGAAAATAAACTACTATCTAACCTTCTGCAAGTTGTCAGCCTGGGTTCTGTTTATCTGTAAACTGAAGGGATCCCATCTCTGTGACTTCTCACTATGAAGATCTTTAATCCTAAATAATTCTCATTGCCAGTGACAGAACATCACAGAGATGCCTGGGCCCCAGGCAGAACAAGAAGGGGGAGGAACTCACAGGCAGAGAAGTAGTCAAAGATGGGGTCTTTGCAGAAAGACTTGAAACGCCAAGTCACCACCACGTCCTGAAGCTGGGCTGAAGTGGTATAGTCACATTTGAGGGTAACAGAAGCAAACAGGGTGACATAACGTTCCGTGTCCTGGACTGTCACCAGCAAGGTCAGGCATCCTGAAAGTAAGAGCAAAGGATAATGCTGAAGACCTTCTTCTTCAAGGAGTAATAAAAACAATGCAAATGAAACAGACCCTGCCTTCCCTCCTATGTGACTGGTTGGGACTTCCTAGGTGGGGTCTAACTTCTCCTGGGATAGATGATAGGACAGAGACAGCCCTAAGCACCTGGGCCAGCCACAGGAGAAAAGGAGAAAGGACAGCTCCCAAGAGCTTACAGTCCATTAAAAACAATAACACATCCAACAAGAATTGTCTGAAAATAAACTACATTTGCCCTGGTATGATCGACATCACTTCTTACTTCTTGTGATTTCAAGGAAGGTGTGGTACCACTTGAGCTAAATCCCTAGCTTCATCACTTCTTTTCTAAAAGTGGTATCCCATTTCCCTGAAGTGCAGACTACAATGGACTTCCAGGAAGTTGGTGGAGTGATGAACTGCAAAGAAAGTATGTCTTTGCAATTTACCATTGCCATATCGAAATATAGCAGCTTGAAAAAAAAAAAAAGGATGGAAGTAGGTCCCTAAGCACAGAAAAGGATTTGAGATGCGAAGTGTAGAGAGGGAGCCTCTCTCCCTGAGCCTGGACTCTCAGCAGGGAAAGGGCTGCTGAACTTGTAGGTGACTGGTGACTACTGATGGGCCACAGGCCCCTCCAGAGAAACAGGCTATTGGAGTGGAGCAACAGTCACACTGGATAGCAGCAGCTGCTGTTTTCAACATATATAAATTGATTCTGGACAGAGGACAGAGATTGGTTGCAGTCAAGTAAGAAGGTTTCACAGATCACCCCAAGGGATTGAAGATCCACACACCAGTGGCCAAGGCTGCATTGAAAAAGGATTAAGTTCAGAGTCTGTCCTGACAAGAGCACCAGCTGAAGGACTGCCATACAGCATCCCTGATAATCTAGCTTCCTGTCTGCTATACTGAAAAGTGCCCACTGGAAGACTGAAAAAAACCTATGGACTACAACCATCAGTGAGTTGATAAGGCCATCACCATCTACAGGACTTTGGGGGACTAACTGTAGTTCTTTGAGCTGAATTCAGGTATTGTAGCCACAAGCCAAACTGATCATCAGTGGACTATGGCTATTTTACTGTGACTAGTTAACTCCAATCTGTGCACTACTATCCATATTGTTTATAGGGGACAGCAGGTCTACAACTTGAAGGGCCTTTTAGGTATTTTCAATTTTTTTGTTACTATTGTTTTTTCTTTCCTCTCTCTTTTTTCTTTTTTCTCTTTTTTCAGTTTTCTTTTTTATTCTATTTTTTGGCTAGCCTCTCCCAACTTCGTGGTGACCCTTTATTCCCAAAGGGTGATGCTGCTATACTAAAGGGCTTGTATGTTGTAAACATATTTGTGGTTAGTTCTTTTTGGCATGTGGTCACAGAGCTGACTCATGAGGTTAACAGTATCAAATAGTGATTGCCACAATTTATCATTTCCTGGGCCTTTTGATACTGTTGATGATACTGATTGTATTATTTCAACCAAGGTGATGTGATTGTTCTGTTTAAGTACCTTTCGTGGTGGGCCAGAACTGAGATCATTTAAGGGCCATTACAGATCCAAGAAGGACAAGCCAGGAAGTAGCCATCTCCTAAGAATTCTAAATATTAGGAAGAAAGAAAGTTACATTTCCCAGACAGCTGATAAAGAATTAAACCAAAAACCTTAGCAACAACAAAAATATAGAAACAAGAAAAATTTCAAAAACCCAGATATAAAGATCATCACCACAGGGGAATCCAAAGAAAAGGGAAATAGAACAAAGTGAAGCTCAATCACCAGGACTCCCTGAGTTGATAACAAAAGAGGATCTAGTAAAATGGAAATCAGAAATAACTTCACAAATAAAAACAGAGATACTGTCCAAAGTGAATGACATAATAATACACTAAAGAAATCAGGAACATGATAGAATCTCAGATTATGAAAGTAATGGAATATATGTAAAACAGCTTCAAACAGATATCCAGGAGGAAAAGCTCCAATGAAAGTTTGAAAAAAATAGAAGAAATGATTGTGAAGACCAAATATCAGACATAGAAGATAGGATTATATCTAGTGACGAGAAAAGGAATAATTTATGGAAAATGGCAAGGGAACACAAGAAATCAGTCCTCTAGCTCCTAGATGACACAAAGGCGAGTAACACAAGACTGACTGGAGTCAGTGAGGAAACAGGAGAAAGTGCAAATTATATTAAAATTTTTTTAAAAAACTGTTCATAGATATAATGGCAGAAAACTTTACAGAAAAAGGACAAGAACTTGACATACAGTAAGTGAGGTATATAGGACTTCAAATGGCTGTGATCTAAATAAGTCTACACCTAGACTTATAATACTCAACATTATAAAAAA
This sequence comes from Thryonomys swinderianus, assembly GCA_004025085.1. NCBI lineage: Eukaryota > Metazoa > Chordata > Mammalia > Rodentia > Thryonomyidae > Thryonomys > Thryonomys swinderianus. The sequence continues at coordinate 25,714 of PVIC010004300.1, read as the reverse complement.
ATCCAATAGAAGAGTGAAATATTGAAAATAGTTAAAGAAACAGATCACCTACAAAGGAAAGCCCATCAGAATTACAGCAAACTTTTTAACAGAAGCACTCAAGTCAAGGAAGCCTGGAGTGAAGTTTTCCAAGCTCTAAAAGAATACAGTCTCCAATCTACAGTGATGTATGCTGCAAAACTATCTTTCAAAATCTATAGAGAAATAAGATACTTCAATGACAAAGAGTATATGAGAAACTTCATGAATGCCAAATCTGCATTCCAAAAAAATTCTACAGAACATCTTAGAAAAAACAATGAACCCAGAAAAATGAAATATCTAGGAATCAACCTAACAAAGGAAGTGAAAGACCTCTACTCTGAAAACTAAGGACTCTGAAAACTGAGATAGAAAAGGAAACCAGAAAGTGGAAAGATATCCCTTGTTCCTGGGTCGGGAGAACCAACATCGTCAAAATGGCTATTCTCCCACAGCTACTATATAGATTCAATGCAATTCCAATTGAAATTCCAACGGTATACTTCACAGAGCTAGAGAAAATAATACAAAAATTCATCTGGAACCACAAGAAACCTAGAATAGCAAAAGCAATTCTAAGCAACCACGACATGGCAGGGGGTATTACAATTCCCAATTTAAAACTCTACTATAAAGCTGCCGTGA
>PVIC010004300.1:0-24948 GCA_004025085.1 Thryonomys swinderianus | reverse complement strand
ATGAAAAGTTACAATCTCATGAAACCAGTATAGTGAACTCATTGGTCAAGGCAATGGAAAGAGGAAAAGCAAAGAATAAAAAAGCCAAGAACAGGAAAACAATATGACAGGATTAAATCAAAATATATCATTTATAACAATTAATGTCAAGGGCTCCAATACACCAATTAAAAGACATAGACTGGCAAAATGAATTAAGAAACAAGATTCTACAGTATGCTATATACAAGAAACACCTGGGCCAGGGATTTAGCTCCATGGTTCTGGCATCTGCCTTGCAAGCACAGGTCCCAAGTTCAATCCCCAATACCACATACCACAATGTTGGGCATGGTGGCTCATGCCCATAATTCCATCAGTACCACATACCACAATGCTGGGTGTGATGGCTCATGCCTGTAATCCCAGCACTCAGGACGCAGAAGCAGGATGATTGCTGTGAATTTGAGGCTTGCCTGGGCTATGAAGTGAGCTCAGGGCCAGCCTCAACTACAAAGCAAACCTATCTCAAAAAACTAAAAAAAAACAAAACACCTAATTCAGAAAGAAATCCATACACTGAAAGTAAAAGGATGGAAAACAATTCTCCATGAAACAGGAAACTGCAAAAAAGTGGGAGTAGCTAACTTATTTGTAGACAAAGTACATTTCAAACCAAAACTGACTGAGAGATAAACAAGTATACTGCATCCTTATACAGAGAACAATCCAAGAAGAAATGACATTCATGAATATTTATGCACCAAATTCTAGTGCACCCAACTATATAAAACAAATATTAATGGACATGAAAAGCCAGATAAGCACTAATATAATACTCGTAGAGGACCTCAATCCCCCACACTATCACCAAAAGACAGATCAAGTGAACAAAAAGTAAATAATGGGAAATACTTGCACTGAACCAAACCTTTGAATAAATTGACTTAATAGATTCTACAGAGTTTTTCATCTCCCCAAATCAGAATACACATTCTGCCTAGTTGGTCACAGGCCATTCTCCAAAACAGATCACATTCTGATTCATACAGCATATTTAAGTATGTGAAAAGTATTGAAGTTATCCCCTGAATATTGTCAGACCATAGCCTTGAAATTAGATATCAATTGTAAAAGAAATTCTAAGATCCTCACAATCATATGGAAATTGAACAACACTCTCCTGAGCAACCAATGGGTCATAGAAGAAATTAAACAGTTTCTACAACTAAATGATAATGCCAATACAACACAGGAGTCTGGGGAACACAATGAAAGCAGTTGTATGAGGGAAATTCATAGCTGTGACTACCCATACTAGGAATATAGAGCAAGCTGAAATAAACAACCTAACACTAAACCTCAAGCTACTAGAAGAAAGAGGAGCAAGGCAAACCCAAACCTTGTTCTAGGGAGGAAATTATAAGGAGTAAAGTAGAAATGAATGTGATGGAGACCAAGAGAATGATTCCAAAAAAAATCAACAAATCAAAGAGTTGGTTCTTTGAAAGGATAAACAAAATTGACAAAGCCTTAGTCAACTATGTCAAACAAAGGAAGGAAAAAGCTCAAACCCATGCAATCAGAAATGAAGAGGGGGAAATCACTACAGACCCAGCAGAATTCTAGAGGATAATAAAAACCTACTTTGAAAACCTCTACTCCAATAAGATGGAAAATGTAGAAGAAATGGATAGTTTCCTAGACCCCTACAATCTTCCAAAGTTGAACAAAGAAGATATAAAAATGCTAAACACCCAAATATCAATCTGTGAAACTGAAAAAGAAAAGTCCAGTCCTGATGAGTTTACTGCTGAATTCTACAAAACTTGTAGAGAAGAGTTAATGCCACTATTTCTCAAACTCTTTAATGAAATTGAAAGGGAAGCAATGCTGACAAATTCATTCCTAGAAGCAGCCATTACCTTATTCCAAAAGCAGAGAAAGGCTGAACCAAAAAAGAGAACTACAGGCCAATCTCCCTAATGACCATAGATGCAAAAATCCTCAATAAAATGCTAGCAAACAGAATACAGAGGATCATCAGGAAGATCATACTCCCTGACCAAGTTGTATTCATTCCAGGGATGCTAGGATGGTTTAACATATGTAAATTAATAAATGCAATACACTGTATTAACAGACTCAAGGACAAAAACCGCATGATCATCTCAATAGATGCAGAAAAAGCAGCATCTGACAAAATTCAATACTCATTCATGATCAAAGCCCTACAGGAAATTAGAATAGACGGTCTTAATCACAAAAAAGCTATTTATGAGAAGCCAACAGTCAGCATCACATTCAGTGCTCAAAAACTGAAACCTTTCACAAAAATATCAGGAACAAGACAAGGATGTCCAGTATCACCACTTCTGTTCAATATAGTTTTGGAAACACTAGCAACAGCAATTATACAAGAGAAAGAATTAAAAGTAAAAAAATAGGTGGGCCGAAGGGTTAGCTCAGTGGTTCCGGCACTGCCTTGCAAGCGCAAGGTCCTGAGTTCGATCCCCGTAACCACATATAATGCTGGGTGTGGAGACACGCCCACCAACAATCAACACCGCATACCACAATGCCGGACATGGTGGCTCACGCCTGTCATCCCAGCACTCGGGAGGCAGAGACAGAAGGATTGCTGAGTTCGCGGCGGCTTGCCTGGGCACCATAGTGAGCTCAGGGCCAGCCTGAACTACAACGTGAGACCCTGTCTCAAAAAGCAAAAAAAAAAAAAAGTAAAAAAATAGGAAAAGAAAAAGTTAAGCTGTCATTGTTTGCTGATGACATGATATTCTCTATAGAGTATCTTAAAAACTCAATCAAGGGCCGGAGGGTTAGCTCAGTGGTTCCGGCGCCTGCCTCGTAAGCGCAAGGTCCTGAGTTCGATCCCCGGGAACCACATATATTGCTGGGCGTGGAGACACGCCCACCAACAATCAACACCACATACCACAATGCCGGACGTGGTGGCTCACGCCTGTAATCCCAGCACTTGGGAGGCAGAGACAGGAGGATTGCTGAGTTCGCGGTGGCTTGCCTGGGCACCATAGTGAGCTCAGGGCCAGCCTGAACTACAATGTGAGACCCTGTCTCAAAAAGCAAAAAAAAAACAACAAAAAAAAAAAATCAAAAGGCTGCTAGACTTAATTGCCAGGTTTATTACAGCAGCTGGGTCAAGGTCAATACTCAAAATCAACAGCCCTTATATACACAAACAGACTCATTGGGAGAGAAACTGGGGAATCAGTTCCTTTTACAATAGATCAAAAAAAACGAAATATCTAGGAATCAGTCTAACAAAGGAGGTAAAAGGCCTCTATTCCCAAAACTATAGCTTCTGAAAAGGGAGATTGAAGAGACTATCAGAAAATGGAAAGACATCCCTTGTTCCTGAGTAGGAGGAGCCAATAGTAGAACCAACAGTGTCAAAACGGATATACATCCACAACTACTATGTAGATTCAAGGCAATCCTAACTGTGTATTTCACAGAACTAGAGAAAATAACCCAAAAATTCATCTGGAACTACAAAAGACCTAAAATAGCAAGAGCAATTCTAGGCAACACAGACATGGCCGGGAGTATCACAATCCCCAACTTGAAACCATACTACAAAGCCACTGTGATAAAAAAATAATATGGTTCTGGCAAAGGAACAGATCAGAGCCTTAAAGGAACAGATTAGAAGATGCAGCAACAAATTCAGAGATACTAAACATCCTCATCGTCTACAAAGGAGCCAACCATTCTCAATGGGAAAAGATAGCCTCCAACAAATAGTGTTGGAAAAACTGGGTTTAGCCTATCAAAGACTAATACTAGGTCCATGTCTTTCACTATGCCCTAAAGTAAAATCAAAGTGGATTAGAGACCTAAATATTAAAACAGAAATACTAAACCCGCTGCAACAGGTTAGGTAGAACTCTTGGAAGCATTGGCTTAGGGAAAGACTGTATGAAAAAAAAAGACCTCTGCAGCTTGAGGAGTAGCAGAAGGGATCAACAACTAGGATCTCATCTTACTAAAAAGCTTCTGCACACCAAGAGAGACCACCAACAGAGCGAAAAAACAACCAATATGGAATAAAAATTTTTGCCAGTTGTTTCTCAGACAAAGGGCTACTACCTAGAATACATAAAGCACTTAAAAATATCAGCCTTTCTGCAAATTTAAAGGCCCAATCCAAAAATGGGCATTTGAAGGGAAAGACACTTTTCAGAGGAAGAAGTACAAGCAGCTAAGAAGCATATGAAGAAATGTTCAACATCACTAGTCATTCGAGAGATGCAGATGAAAACAACACTGAGGTTCTATCTCACGCCACAAAGAATGGCTGCTATCATGAAATCAACCAATAACAAATGCTACCAAGGCTGTTGGGGAAAGGAACTCTTCTCCACTGCTAGTGCAAATGTAGACTGGTGCAACCACTATGGAGATCAGTGTGGAGATTTCTCAAAAAACTAGGATTGGAGGTCCTATTTGACTCTGCTATTCCCTTGCTAGGTATATACACAAAAAAATAAAAAGATTCATATCACAGTAACATAGGTGCACCCATGTTTACAGCAGCTCAGTTTATAATAGCTAAATCTTGGAAACAACCCAAAAGCCTACCAACTAGAGACTGGATGAAGATGTGGGTTTTTAATAAAAAATAAAATGGAGTATTACTTAGCCATTAAGAATGGTAAATTTGAATCAGTTATACTCAGATGACTGTACCTTGTGTATATACCCATAAGTGAAATAAATAGGTCACCGATGTGTAAATACTGTAGCATTTCTCTGGTAAGAGAAACCGAAGGTGTAAATGAATTCTAATATATATGATAGGTAATGTGAAATAGGAAGAAAATGTTCAAAAGGAAAAGGAATAAGGTGGTTGGGAAAAGTAAAAAATGGGGAAGAAAAAATTTGATGTTAAAAAAGGAAACAAAGCTTATATATGGGGGTTGTTGTAGAGTGGTCAGGGGAATGGGAAAAAAATGAGAATCAAGATGTGTCATGTACTGGTACAAATTCTCAATGTTGAATGTGATCAAAATGAATGTATCAAATGTACCAATAAAATCAATTTAAAAAAATAAAGTTCAGGCTCTAGCACCAGGCCTATCAAACCCCTTGGGTCTGCCCCCTGCCTTGTTCCAATGTCTCTTCTCTCTTCACACCCCACCTCAGCCATCCCTGACTTTGCTCCCCAGACTGGGATGACTTCTCCAGGTCTTCACTTGAGTGACCCCCCTTAGCTTGGAGTCCTCCTCCAGCTCCCCTAGCACCACTCCCTGGTGTCAGTGACCAGCCATGGACAGAGGCCCTTGCCCTCCCCTCAGACAGCTCTTTCCTGTGACTTGGTGACTATTCTGCCATAAGAGGCTCTCACACAGCATCTGCATTTGTCTCTGACTCACTGTTCAAACTTACCCTGTGCTATGTCTGTCATATCCAGGGCCCCACAATGTCAGCTAAACAGATGAAGGGATGAATGACCAAGAACACACCCACCAGTGAAATGTGGCAGGACAGGCAATCAACACAGGCATAGAGCCAATCCAATAAAGAATGCTTAGCTGGCAGTAAGCCATGTCAAGAAAGACTTGAAGAATTAAGCATTTTCCTCTTTAAAAAGTTCCATTTCAAGATCATCTGATTGCACAGGCATTCTTAAACTGTAGGCATGGCTCTGCACAGAAGCATTTGGCAGGACTGTGGCAGTCAGAGGCCATCAGTAACCAGCATTTGGTACGTTTCCCATGTTAGCATTAATTCCAAGTCAACTTACCAGGGAATCCTCTTGTGGATGGATAGTGTCGAACAGAAGTACTCAAATTGGAGTATGTAGTACCAGGACATGTGACACCCCAGATTTCTCAGCTTTGTGCCATAAGTTTCTGATCAGGAGGATTTGAATGAGGCCCACAGACTTACATTTCTGACAATTTCCCAGGAGACGCAAATGCTACTGCTCAGAAGACTACTCTGAAAACTATGTGTATAAATAAGATGGAGTATCATTTACCCATAAAGAAGGATAAGTTTGAGTCATGTGTAGGAAAAATAAACGTATCTTGGGAGTATAAAGTGAAATTAACTCAACACAGAAAGTTAAATATCACATGGCATCCCTTATATGAGAAACTCAAAATATAAATAATTTAAAGAGCAAAATAAAAGAGAGATGATAGAGGGAGGTAGACTTTGTGGAGATGTAAGGAGGACCTAGGATGAAGTGAGAGGGAAGGATGGGAGGTGAAAGGAAAGCAAAAATGCAATATATATATATATATATATATATATATATATATATATATATATATATGAACCAACTCCCTATTAAAATGAAAATAAAAATAACACTCTGCTTTCTCTATAAAAAGAAAAAAATCTCACTATTTGAACTCATATACAACTGGGTTCAAATCAAATCGTCTAATGTCTGAGCTATTTACTACCCTTGAGCTTCTGTTTCCTTAACTGTGAATGAGAAAAAGATAGTAATACTATCTCATCTGAAAATCCAAACTCTGGAATGCTCTAAGACCTTAAAATTTTGAGTGCTGGCATGACACTCAAACAATTTCTATGCCTGGTCCTGAGTTTGATTTCTGGTACTGGAAAAAAAAAAGAGTAAGCAGTTTCTAATTTTAAATCATTTTAAACATTACATTTTCATGCTGGGATGTTTATGTGGCAAAATCTATGCAAATATCCCAAACTTCATAAAACGAAAGACCTAAAACCCTTTTGGTCCCAAGAATTCAGAGAAGGGATACTCAACCCATTCTAACATCATCATATCCTTGTAAGAACAAATGAGATACCAGGGCTTGGCACCGTGCCTGGTATTATGCTGTCATGTTAGTATAGGAATCTCTTCCCTCTTTTCCCTTAGCAGAAAGGATTCAAGCTGGGTTCTTCCCAGCAGAGTTCTCAGGAGGGACCCCTTCTTTCTAGCCGAGTCACTTCCAACAGGCCAGCTAGGGTGCCTACTTAGGTGGCGAGAGTACATGATTCTAGAAGCTGCCTCACCTTTTGGCCATAGTCCTCTGAAGCTCAGGATGGGCACCTTCCCTGGAGGTCTCAGGTTCATGGAGAGAAGGCTCAGGGAACCCCAGTCCAGGTTCTGGCTAGCAGAAATGACCTCAGTGGTCTCCAGGACTGAGTTGTAATGAAGTCCAGTGACAGGTATGTTAGGGAGAGGCTGTCGAAGGAAAGGCAGATATAGGGGTGGGAAAGACTCAGAAAGAGGAGATTAAAGCCAGAGCCTAAGGCTTGGGTAGGATTAAGATGTGCATGAGAAGTGGGAAGCAAGTAGGGAGACTCTTTGTTTCAAGAAGGAGGAAAAGGAGTGAGCAGAGTCACTCATCAGGAAAGGTAACCCCTCTAGGAGCCAGGAGGAAACCAGTCTAGCTGGTGTCTCTGGCTGGAAAGGAGGCAGAGGGTAAATAAGGAGGGGCTGGTTGTGCTGAGTGGGAGGTGGGTTCCAATCCAATATTTATTTCTAGTTCATGGACAATGACTGAAGGCTTTTCTGAAGAAGAACAATAGGGTGAAAGTGATGTTTTTAGGAAGCTGGATGACTTCCTTATTCAGCTGTGAATGGAAAAAAGCCATCATTTTCAGAATAAACCTGCAGGAGTTGAGGAGGAAATAGCTGCTGTCTGTTCCCACTGTTGGAATCTCAGAGATCAGGCTCATCAGAACAGAAAGGCTGTGATCAGCAGTTCAAGATTTATGTGGATTAGTTCACAATCTGGCTATTTTATTCTTGACCCTCTCTCTCTCTCACAATCTCTTTGTGAGGTTGTTGGGTTGCTTATCTATTTATTTATTGCCAGAGCTGACCTGAAATAGAGCTCAGAGCTTCTGCCTATCACGGCTTTAACTGAATACTAGAAACAGTTGCAAATAAGTTTTGTTTTGTTTTTTTTTTGAGACAGGGTCTCACTTTGTAGTTCAGGCTGGCCCTCAGCTCACTATGTAGCCCAGGCAAGCCTTGAACTCAGCAATCCTCCTGCCTCTGCCTCCTGAGTGCTGGGATTACAAGCGTGAGCCACCACACCCAGCACTGTGATATGTGGTATTGATTGCTGGTGGACGTGAGCCACCACGCCCAGCATTGTATGTGGTTACCAGGGATCAAACTCAGGACCTTGTGCTTGCGAGGCAGGTGCCAGAACCAGAGCTAAATCTCCGGCCCTGCAGATAAGATTTTGACAGTGAATGGAGTGTCATTGTCTACCTCAGCTTACCTTGTTCAGCAACTCATGGGGGTTGGAATAGACAAAAAACAAACAAAAACCCCAAAACCACCACTGATTTGGGTCTGAACAACCTTATATTCACATACTCCCGTCTTTAAATATTTTCTTTTATACATTAAATGTGACCCTGGGAGGAGCCTCTTCATATATAATAAGTCTGAGAGTTGGAAAAATTAAGAGACTTTCTGTGGTCCCTCTTAGTGTCCATGTAGGGCAGAGTCCATACTTTGTCTCTGACCAGTGCTCTTGCCATTCTGTACAAAGGAAGATGATTCTATTCACAAGTTTGCCAGGAGTTGGAGCTTGGGGCCAGGCCATACAGGCAATAACTAAAACGTTAGTTATTGGCAACAGTCACTCTGATATGGTGATTAATACCGTACATTTCTTTATTTAGTTGAAGGGTAACTTAATGAGTAATAGTTTATTCAAAGACTAGATGATATTACTTCTACAGAGAAGGAACACTTGTGAAAGGGGTGGGGTTGCTAAGGGTCAGGAAAGGTCATCTCGTTGGAGCAAAAGTTCTCTGGCAAACTAGATCTTTGAAGCCTGCTGAATCTGACCCTCCCAAGGGAGAAGAATGGGGACAAGAGCGGTCACCTTGACTGCCGACACTCACTCAGCTCAGCTCCCCTTGCTGAACGCCCTTGTGTGGTGAGCAACTCGCCTTTACTAGCATCAGTGCTGGCTTTGTGACCACAGTGCTCCTTGCTGCTCTTCACTATTCCATCCCCTGAATGAATTTTGAAGCTTGAAACAGGCCAGTTCCCCCATATTCTAAGCACACTGACTTTCCTTTAAGAGATTCACCAACCCCACAGCATCCTGAACAGATCTTTTAGTTTCACTTTCCACCGATACACACACACACCTACACACACACACACACACACACACACACACAGTGAAGAGTCCCAAGTACTAACAACTCGATTACTGTCTCTAGTGCCTTCAGCTCTGCTATGCATGGGTGATATATGTTAGCATTCTTTCATACGCCCGTCAACGGGTCACTATCAGCTCTGCCCACCTATGTGGACAGAAGTCCAGAGGGTTTCATCCAAGCCCACATGTGCTCAGTAACATATACCTAGCCTATAGAATATCAGTATCAGGATTTGAACTCAAATCTTGCTGACACCAAAACAGTTTTTCCCAGGCTGGCAAGCTTCATCTTCTAAGGTGTAAACCAGGCATTCAACTTTCCTTTCTGGTTGTTTTTTGTTTTTTTTTTTTTTTTCCGCGGTACCAGGGATCAAACTCAAGACTTTGAGCTTACAAGGTAGGAGTCAGAGCCACTGAGCTAAGTCCCCAGCTATTCAATTTTCAAAAAGTAGTAGGAGTCTCCAGACTGGGGGAGAGGGGTGTAGCAAGAAGTCCATCTCAGAAGCCAAAAATCTCCCATTTTTCTTCACCCTCTAACCAATTTGTTAACAATCATGCTGCACATCTACAGCACTCAGTGGGTAGGGTTTTGAAGAAGGGAGCAAAACCCAGAAGAATTTGGGCTGAAAATATGAACAGTTTCAAAAAGAGAAATGCCTGCTTATAGACATCCTGGTTTTATCTTTGCTTTTCCTAACTTAGCACCCAAAGTTTCTAAATTCTTGAGTTCTCCTCATCTAGTATTTCCTACTCCTCAATTTATTGCCACATAAATCCCTGGCTGTCATTAGCATTTTTTCTATTAAAAACCTTAAGTCTGGAGCTGGAATTCTACCTTTATATTTTGTCTTTACTTCCCATCCTAAATTATGTAGCTAAGTTATTACCAAACTATGGTTTCTGATTACGTGTAAAATTGGGATGACAGCAACATCTACCCCCTGGGGTGTGGACCTCTCCACAACCCACTTAGCAAAGAGACTGGCAACCAGGCAGGCAATTCAGTAAACCTCAGCCCTCGTTTGTATTATTTGCAGTTATCTTGTCTAACTTAGGACACTGAGATCCACTGAGACAAACATACCGAGAACTGTTTTGAAAGAATTAAAACTACACAAGTGCCAACTATCTTTACAGTTGTCTGCAAAATTAGTGGACTGAAAGCGTCATAGCTTTGTACTCTAACAAGCCCATTCACAGTTTGCCTCTGTGAAAGAGGAAGGGACATAGACCTGTCCCTTAAGGGGAGAAAGGAAACTTCAGATGAGATGTTAGAGGTCATGGGAAAGAGGGGAGGGAAAGGGGATTCTCCATTTCCCACCGTGAGGTGTTTTCCAAGACTGTACTGCCAGGCTAAGTGGGGACTACCGCGCCATACTAAAACAGAAGGAAAACACACTAACGAAAGCGGAGGATCTTGTCAACTAAATGGCATTATATTTCCAAATATGCACACAACTTCATGCATTTTTTAGTCGATCTGCTTTGCCTAATATAGGATTGGATACAAGATACCAGTTTCAGTAGATAGCACCTGCACAGTGTAGAGATACAGGTATAAAATGATTTTTTACAATTAAGAACTATTTTGGGGAGGCTAGATGGTGTCCTTCCACTCCATACAAGGTTTCCTCATGAAAGAGGCGGAGCTGGGATCTCAGTGAGGGGTGCTCCTGGGAGGCAGCTTCACATCACCGTGGGGCATGCCATCAAAGCCGCTGTGGGATGCCTGGTTCCTTCCTCTCTTTCTTTACTTCCCAGCCACCCTAAGGTGAGCTGCCCTGTTCTACCAAGCTTTCCTGGTACCAGAAGCCGCAAAGCAATGCTCCCAACCAATGATGGCTGTATTCTCCAAAACTAAAAATACTTCAAAACTATGAGCCAACATAAGCCTTTCATCTTAGAAAATTTCCTCTTAGAAAAAATATTTCTAAGTTAATAACCTCGGGCATTTCATTATACTCAGGTAGAGCTAACATAGGGTGCAGAGCATGGTTGTTCCTGGAGAAGGTGATGGGTTGGTGCTGACGGCAAAGGGAATTCTTGATTCCTGAACATTTTTCAACTACATAGGAAGGCACCCTGACTCCACTCGGCAGGTTAACAAAAAGTACATAGCTTCGATCCTATCAGAGTTTACGTGTGTGCAAGCTATCTCCCCAAGTATATTTGTCACCAGTATCTGCTACATTTCCTTAGATAACAGTACAAATATAAGAATCAGGCGAAATGGACTGGCAATGAATAATGGATGAGAAGGAAGGGACAGAGGTGCAGGGAGAGGAGAAACGGGATGAGGAATGTGGGACAAGTTGGGGAAGAATTGTGCCAGACATTGTGTGTACAACAAAGTTCTGCTGTAGCTCTCAGCAGTGCTAGGCTGAGAAGGGAAACTAAGCATGAGTCACCTTGAAGTGGACAGTGATATATACTACACACTTACTCTTTTCTTACATATGATAGTGAATGTCTTATTATGTTATCTCATTTAATTTTTGTTTAAAGAAAAAGGAGCTTTTATTTCTGTTTCAACAGTGAAAAAAATCCTCAGAGATTGATTTGCTGAAGGTCGCATAGGTAGTAACTGGCAAATATAGATTAAGTTTAGATCTCTAAAATATGTAAGCTAACACTTTCTACCCTTCAACCCTGACTAATCATTGGCTTTCCCAGAAATTTCTAAATGTTTTAGATTTAATCCTTTGAGAAAAATCCACCAATTTAAGAGATGTTCACAAATTTAATCTTAACCATTTTGTACAAACATTTTCCCCTTAATGAAAACTAATATAAAATAAGTAAGAAAAAATGTTTCAGGGTCACAGGATGTAGTTCAGTGATAATGCATGCCTGCCTGGCAAACACAAGGTCTTGAGTTCAATCCCTGGTACTACAAAACACGAAAAGAAAGAAAGAAAGTAGTACTTCAAAATAAAGAAGGGTGAGAGCAAAAAGTTCCTCCTTGTTCACCATGGAATTTACTCTCCAGAGTCTAGAGGAACCACTACTGATAATTTGGTGTAAAACGCTTCATACCTTTTCCTGTGCTATTTTATAAATTGTGTTACATATATACATTGTGCAGCTTTTGTTTTTTCTTCAAACTATAACATATGTAAAATTGTATTCTATATTAGGACATACAGAGCTAACATGTTAGAGGTCATTTGAAACTTCATTCTGTGGGTAAACACATTTTCCTAACTATCAGCACTTATGTTCCTTCTTATTTTTCACTGTTACAAACAAGGCTGACATGAACTGCTGAAATTAATATCTTTCTATATTTATTCACATGCATACTTCCAGTAGAATATGTTTCTCAAAGGAAGCTTATATTTCAATAGATAATCTAGAAAATAAATGCATATTTCCCAAAATAGTGAGAGCCTCATGCTTTATCATAAATCTTTCTAAAAGGGGAGAAATTTCAATTTAAAAATGTTTTTGATAAACTACTAGGTGAAAAAAATAACCACTCAGGTGGTTTGAATTTGATATTCCTTTGATTACCATAGGAAGAGGACAAGATCTAGTTGAAAGGCATATACTTGGGGTTTCCCAAAGTCATTCACCCGGACCAGTGATTCATGTCACCACACACTAAATTCAGAACACATGCAAATTTGGACCCCAACAGAATGCACACATTTTTATTCATTTTTTGAGTATTTCCTCTGAGGTAGGCGCTGGTTCAAATGGGGTAGAGTAGAAGCAACAAAAGTAGGTCCCTGTACTCTTCAGACAACACTTGGTAGAAGAATCAAAATAAATAAGTAAACATGTAGATGAAATGCTTCTGTCATGGATAAAAAATCTTATAGGAATCCTCAAAAACTACTAGAGCTTTGCATATTAAATCCTATTATTATAAAATAAAGACCTGGACAGATATATGTACTCAAACAGCCCTGATGTTCCTCTTGGTTGTTTCAAATTCTAATTCAAGCCAAAAACCGGAGCCATCTTCCTCCCATGCGAACCTGGGCCTCTCCCATGCTTCCCATCTTAGTGAACAGGCAAGACCAAGCAAAAGGATCTTTAGTTATATATTAGAAAAGGTTTGGTGTTCAACATTCTTCATAAAGATCGGATAGCTTCTTAAAAACACTGTAGTGATAGTTTAAGGATTGGAGTTTGTAACCTATTGGGATTTTTGTCTGTAAGGCTTCTTTTCTTTATTCTGTCACCCCAGATGATCGCTGTCTCTGAAATCTGACTTCTACCGATGGGGTACCCCAGGACTGAGGTGGGAACAGACCTCCGGTTTTTTTTGAATACAGCTCAAACAGCTCGGAAGTGTCCGGCTGCTGTGGAATTTGAGATGAACACACAAGGTGAAGGAGAGAAGACCATGAAAAGCTGTGGGAATTTTCTGAGTTTGTTTTCACAGTCTAAGGTGGGGAGTACTTCGGTGGGCTTTGAGGTACTGAAATTTAGAGGAGGTCCAGGCCATTTCCTAGTGCATCACTAGTGTCCAACATCTAGTCTTGTCACCTTCAGACACTTAGTAGGTCCTCTATCCTGCAAAAAAAATCTAGTAAAGCACAGGGCCGTGGGGCTGGTAATGTGTCAGGTTTCTTACCCCTTCACACCCCTCCCTTCCTTTTATTCTTGGCCTTAGGTCGAGTTATTGTAGAATCCTCTCTGAGCAAGATTTGCTTTCACCTTAGCAATTCTCAAGTCCTCTCAAGCTTCTAAGAGGGAATTCTGCCTCCACTTTCATATTCCATCTTTTCCCTCAACAACACACAGGACTCACATTGGTCTGAGCTGACCTTCCACTGACAACTTTAAGGTAAAATGGCAGCTGTTCATAAAAGGGTGGAGAAAAAGGTAAAATGAAATAAAACAGGGTGGAACTTCCAAGGGAACTCATAATTCTGGTTCTCAAAGTCACACCTACACCCTAATTTGAAAGAGTTTGAACGAGCCTGCACATTTTGTTGCTGGGCTGCCCTTTTCCACCTGGTTTCACTCGCATACATACACACTTCTGTCCTGTTTCTCAGAGACACACAAAACCCCACTTGAGAGTGGAGAGAAGTCTCGGGTGGAGGTTAAAAGGACAAAGCTAAGGAGACAGTAGGTGGTTGTGCACCTCAGGAAGAGAAGGAGCCAGAGGTTAAGGGAAGGAAGGGGTGGATACAAAAAGTAGAAAAGTGACACTGAACACGGTTAGCAAACAGGCCCATGCTGTGGTCTGAACTAGACTCAGAATTGTGCTGCCCGTTTCCTCCTAGGCTCGCGACAGAGAACCTCCCAGAAACGAAAGAGATACATGCTGGGCCAGTATGGTCGTTACCACTTCTACAACCTAAAGGCAAGTGACAGATGAAAAGGAGAAAAATAGGAATTGCACGAATAGTGCTTTGGCTTTTATAGATTCTTTGAGAGATCGACAAACAGCTACAGACTCCTGAAGGGAGTTCAAAGGCTCTGTGTTTCTTTCTTGCTCCTGTTTCAAAAGGGGCTGGGCTTGCAAAAGAAGAAAACAACAGGCTCCCACAGGCAGAAACTTGACCCAGGCTAAGCTCAGGCCTCACAGCTCCCGGGTGACCCGCTCTGCGAGGCCGGCGGCGGCAGCGGCTTCCTGTTTCCCCGGGCTCGGGCGCCCATTTTCCACGGCTCACCTGCTGGGAGCCAGGTGAAGAACAGCAACCACGGTGTGGGCAGCTCAGCGCCCATGCCGGCCTCTCTGCGGCCCCTTCGGCTCGGGGGCTTCGGGCCTTTTGCCCATCAGCTGCCGCCCGGGACGCGCGTTCACGGAGGCCCCGTTCCGACCCCGACGCAGCGAGCAGGAGACCGCCTCGAGCTCCTGCAGGTGCCACCCCGCCCTCCGCACCTGCGGCCCCGCCCACCCGCCCTCCACACCTGTGGCCCGGAGGCCCCGCCCCTGAGGGAGGAAGTTACACTTTTCTTCCCCAGCTGCTGGGGCATCTCACCCTTCGCAAATCTCTCCCCCTCTCCAGACTTCGGTTCATGGAACTTTGGAGAGCGTACTTCTGCCCCTCAACTATGTTTTTTGTTTCTTCGTTTGTTGTTTGTTTTTCCGCTAAAAACACAAATGAAGTTTACACTTAACGTCTGTTCAGGTTTTCTACAAATTCACGATTCTAGAAAATATGGTGTGACCTTGAGGTCCACAATTAATTTTACAGTTATAAAATTAATAGATGCTCGTTACAGAAAAAATGGCACGGAATTTTTAAAGCTTCTCTCCCACTATCCATAGGTAAGCATTGTTAATATTGGTAAATATTTGTTTTTTCTTTTTTCCATCCTTCACTGCCACTCAGCAGCCCCTCATGGTCTGGTCCCTCCCAGGGTCCAGGTCTTGACCTTTGATCTTGCAAAGGCAGCTAAGTCTACACCAGCCCTGCCAGGATGTAATCTCAGTCCATACTTCTATAGCAGTAACTCAGAAGGAGCAGCCAAGAAAGGACATTAAGTTGAGAAATCGCAAATACCTTGGCCCTTGCAAACAGCAGGCATTTTATCTGGGGCTTTTTTTTTGCTTTTTGAGACAGGGTCTTGCTTTGTGGTTCAGGCTGGCCCTGAGCTCACTGTGGTGCCCAGGCAAGCCGCAGCGAACTCAGCAATCCTCCTGTCTCTGCCTCCCGAGTGCTGGGATGACAGGCGTGAGCCACCACGTCCGGCATTGTGGTATGCGGTGTTGATTGCTGGTGGGCGTGAGTCTCCACGCCCAGCATTATATGTGTTTACCGGGGATTGAACTCAGGACCTTGTGCTTGCGAGGCAGGCGCCGGAACCACGGAGCTAACCCTCCGGCCCTATCTGGGGCTTTTTATTGACTTCATTCCCCCATTTTCCCCCACCCACAACACCTTTCTCCTCTAAAACGGAATCTAAAGATGCATCAGACACAGTTCGAGAGGCTCTCACTCTGTCCTTGACCTTGGGAGTCGCTCTTATTTCTCTGAGCGCCTTTCCCGCCCTACCTTGCTGTGAGGTATTCTCTTCCCGGTTCTGCTGGCGTCCAGCTTCCCCTCTGCTCCTCCCAGAGGGGCATCCTTGTCCTGAACCATGGCTCAGGGCTCAGCCCAGTCCTTCTTCCTTTCCACACCTGGATTTGACCTCTGATTTCCCCAATGGGTCATGCACTTTAAATGTTCTTCTCATAGTATCTTCTCTTCCAGTAAATAGGAATTACATTAGGAAGTGTGTGGGCAAAGGCACATGACAAGATCTGTGCTCTTCCGTGGTGGGACCCCAGCACCACAGCAGCAGCAGAAGGTGAAAGTTGTGTCCCTCTGGACACTCCCCAAGGGCTCTGCACACACTTCAGGGCCACTATGTTTCTTTGAGTGTCTGTGACCTTGAGGGATTTCTCTGGCTTCCCACTTCATGAATTGTCCTCAGCAAGGCCAATCTAAAAACCACAAGCTCTGCCTCACATTTTCCTCCCACACCTGTCAGCCCTTGCTTTAGTATGAAGGCCTTTTGATACTTGCCTACACTATCAGTTCTCTGCACTTGTTCCATAGAACTATAGTCAAGAGGTCTTAATACCATAGTTTTAAAAGGACTCTAAGCTCAAATCAGTTTGCAAAATGCTGCGCTAAAGTGAATCAAACATGAATTCAAGACTTACTAAACACATACGGGATGATTGTACCTTTGAATCTTCAAAGGCATAAAGCAGGCACCATCACCCAAAGTTATTCAGTTGCAAAAGCCTTTTCTTTTCACATATATTTTAGCCCAGATGTTCCATGGCACACATTTTGAGAAATTCTGGAGGTCTGACTTAACAGAAGAGGTAATGGGGGATAAATTGATCACTTCTGTAGAGACAAACAATGACTGTAAGTGAGGTTATTGCACACAGGCAGTTGTAATAAAAATTTCCTTGTTTTCTCTTGGGAAGTATTCATTTAGTTCCATGCTTTCATGGTGACTCGTTTTATTTGTTTTCTGTCTATTCCCTGCATCTTTCTTCTGTACTATACTATGTGCTTTGTACTAAGCAATGAACTTAGTGGTTTACATGTGCTATCTCAAGTTCTCACAATAACTGCATAAAATAATGGCTTTTATTGTCAGTATCATTTTATGCATGTGGAAACAGATACAGAGAAATAGCAAGGCCCAGAGCAAGTAAATGGTAGAGCAATGAGACTATGTGATGCACTTAGATTCCAGACCTCATGCTCTTAGCTGCTACACCACAGACCATCACCCGTTATGTCTCATCCTGTGTTCACAGCTGGCTGACTCAAACAGTGTGTGATAATACAGCTTTCCCCCACATATGTCATTTATTTCTATGTAAACAAAAACTCAATTCCAAGCTCTGTGCTGTCCCAGGCCAATCATTGTTCTGACATGTGCCACTGGTTCAATGAAAATTAGGTGAAGGTACATATTTGTCTCAGCAAAACAAGCAGTTCTCTCATTGCTATTTATAAAAGTCAGAGGGCCTGTTCATCCTGAAAGACAACTATCCTCCTACACAAAGTAACAATGATAGTTACCATTTATCAGTTACAATGTGTAAGGCACCATTCCAAGCATTTCTTTGTATGAATCTTCTCAATAACTGAATGAGACAGAAACTACCATGTCTCTATTTTACAGATTCGCTCATTCCCAAATTTACCCAGTTTATAAGTAGCAGAGCTGAGATTCAAACTCATGTAGTGTGTCTTCTGAATATATACTTTCAATTGCTACCCTGTGTGTGCTGTGCTTCTATGTGTTGACTGAGCCCAGGCCTGATTATAAAGTACTGAGCCATGAACTCATCATTTATAATCTTACTTTTTAGTTGAAATTATATCCATGAATGTTTCTGAACTATATGTTTTCTGAGTACTGGGTAGGGGCCCATGTACATGTAATGTAATGTTTGTTCATTTCTAAGAACAGAAATTATTTATTGGGCCTACAAGAAAGAAAAAAAAAGGATGATGTAAGTAAAAAGCATGTGCCAGCTGTCAGGGCTAAAGGAAGATGAGAAATAAAAGTAGTTAACCAACTACTAGAAGATTTGGACTAGGCTTCAGACATTTTTATATACCCATTATTTAGCACACTACCTCCCATATAGCTAATACTTGCCATGTACTGATTTAGCTCTTTATCAATAGTTCCTGTAAGAAGTGATATCTGATCCAGGTTTGACAATGAGTAAGACTTTGCCAGAGCAATCCAAGCAGAGAGATGAGTGTGTACAAAAATCATAGCACCAGGAAGGAATGTAGCTGGATTCTAAGTACTTCAACTTCGCTAGATTAGTATGTTCAAGACCTTGCCAGGTTGAACAATGGCCCATTTTGAAGAGCTGGAGAACTAATTCTTCATACAGTAGAAAATAGGGAGCCAAAGAAACACCTTAATTTGGATGAGGCAAGATCAGAAGCATTTGAAAAGGTGAATGTGGCAGCAGTGAAAAGAATGGTAGATGGGAATGGACATCTAGAGAAAGGGGACTAATTAGGAAACTTGGGGGAGAGAAGAAAGGCAGGACTAATAAAGGCAGAACTATATCTTTTTTTTTTTTTTGAGACAGGGTCTTGCTTTGTAGTTCAGACTGGCCCTGAGCCCACTATGTAGCCCAGGCAAGCTTCAAACTCAGCAGTCCTCCTGCCTCTGCCTCCTGAGTGCTGGGATTACAGGCGGGAGCCACCATGCCTGGTAAGAACTATATCTTTTTAAGTGTGACCTTCAGAAAAGATCCTTGCTGGGATTCAATTATTTAAGCAGAGCTATAGATTCTATGTTCTGCCTAAGGCCATGCATGAAACAAAAGAACTTCCACTTCCCATGAAACAGTTCAGAATACTGATATAGGAGGAATAGATATAACTTCTAAACCTGCTAGCCATCTGGCACTCCAGTTTAGGTTCTCTAAAATTGAAGAATGAATTCTAGAAACAATGGAGGTTAGGAGGAGGAAGAATTTATTGAGGAAGAGACAGCTTCTGCCTGAGAAGGACAGGAAAAAACACCTGGAAAGTGGGTTGCCTGCCCACCATGCTTCTCAAAGTTGCTTTATGGGCCAAAGCCACTAGGTGAGACCCATTCAAAGCGGGACAAAACTATAGTCAACTAGTAAGATTTCAAGTACAGTCACTTAGGTAATATTGGTCCAATGAGAAATCACAAAGAGGACATGAAGTAGGACAAAACCATGGTCAACCAGTAAGATTACACATATAGTTGCCTAGGTAATATTGATTAAATGGTGGTCCAATGAGGAAGCAAGTCAAATAACAAGCTTACAAGGACTCAACAAGGATTTTCAGTGAGAGATGGGTTAGCAATTGTTTCTGGAAAGGGTGAGTTAAGATCTTGGTTCCCCACTCAGGTGATTGATAACCTATTTAGAATATCAATCACTGCTATTCATCTTCAGGGGAAGCACACTCTTGTAGTAGTTCCTCTTCCTATACAGTTCTGGCCATTAGTGAATGTGTCTAGATTATCCTCCATGTTGGCTCCTCAAGGCCCACCCTATCTGTCTAAAAGATATCCATTAACTTACCTATCTATAATAGTATGATCCTGCCAACATTTTCTTTTCTTTTCAAGTACTAGGAATTTAACCAAGAACTTTGCAGTGAGCTATATACATCCCCAGTCCTTCCTTCCTTCCTTCCTTCCTTCCTTCCTTCCTTCCTTCCTTCCTTCCTTCCTTCCTTCCTTCCTTCCTTCTTTTCTTTCTTTCTTTCTTTCTTTCTTTCTTTCTTTCTTTCTTTCTTTCTTTCTTTCTTTCTTTCTTTCTTTCTTTCTTTCTTTCTCTCTTTCTCTCTTTCTCTCTTTCTCTCTTTCTTTCTTTCTTTCTTTCTTTCTTATCTTGTTTTGCTAAATCACTAAACTGCCAAGGCTGGGCTCAAACTTGAAATCATCCTGCCTCAGCTCCCTGGAGTACTGGAATTGTAGGTGAACACCACCATGTCCACATGGAGAGCTGCACTCCTGGGTGCAGAGTTTGGATTTTTAATGCCCTCAAAGATTAAATGTTGAAGGTTTGATCACCGGATGTGGCAGTGTTTGGAGATGGGTGGACCCTTTAAAATGTGGGGTCTGATAGGAAGCCACTGTGTCTGGGGTGTGCCTTCAAAGGAGAGTGGAGCTCTGCCCCTTCCTCTTTCTCTCTTTCACTTCCCTTCCCTGAGGTGGCTGATCCGCTCTGCCACATGGTTCTGCCAGGATGTCGTGTGCCTAAGCTCAAAGCCAGGCCAGTCAGTCATGGATTGAAATCTTCAAAACTCTGAGTCAAAATCTATCTTTCCTCTTTTTAAATTGATTCATCTCAGCTGACTGTTTTAGTCATAGAAAACTGATTAACAGGCTAGGGCTGGAGCCGCTGAAAAGAGATCAAGTCAGTTTGCTGCAGCAAGGCATAGATGTGTCTGTCATCATGCTACCCATGACAATGTGCAGTTCATAAAAGGGGGAGGCAATGGGAAGACAGAAGAAAACACCATTCATCTCAGGGCTTTTCCCCTTCATTGCCATTGCCATTTGCCACCCCTCCCCATCTTGGTGTCCTCTTGTTCATCTTCTTTTTTTTTTTTTTTTACACATTTTTTTCTTTTGTTTTATTGTCCTTTGTATTTGGATGCTATTTTTTCAATTTTTTCTATTTATTATTATTATTAGTAGTAGTAGTATACCTGTCTTGACTGTAGTACAGGGGAACATAAGTTCTTCCTGTTGAATCATGGAACCAATCATGACTAAAGTCATGGGGTCCCCACCACCACAACCACAGGCTGTTTCTTGCTTTTCTGGCAAAGCCTGTTTTGCTACCTGACACAGAGCTACTCTGAAAAGAAGAGCTGAGTCTCTGAATATTTCAGTGGAGCTTGGTAAGTGTTAGCATAACCAGTTCTTCCAGCCCACTCCAGAAGATCTGATTAATGAGTCTATGGGGAGGCCCAGGAAACAGTATTTTTAAAAAGTTACTAAGTGGTGTGAATGCCCACCCAATATAGTTGAAGGGTGAGCTAAGTGAAAGATACCCCATATATTCATGACCAAATAGGGAATTCCCCAGGACAGTCCCTAAAGGGAGCACTTTTCCAACACATTTCCTACCTCAGCTTCTCATTGGTAACTTTGTTTAGCTACTACCTAGACTGACAGAGAATTTCTGCACCAGAGAGCATAGCACAGAGATGGTACTTTCCTCTCTTCTTGTCTTTCCATCAGCATGACTTAACAAACTTCCAATGCATTTAGATGGGATTGAGTCTCAGGACATTATCTTTAAAGTGCTATTTAACTCTAAACAAATAAAAAAAGTCTCTCTAAACTTTAGTTTCTTTATTTGTAACACAAAATATTTAGCTAGGTCAGTGCTTTTCAGAGTGTGTTCTGAGAAGTTCTGATAATCTACCAGGGGAGTGTACCAAATGATAGAGCAGTGATGACAAACCTTTTAGAGCTTCTGATGATAAAAAAACACCCCACTATGGCATACGTGTTATAGGTTCACCACCACTGCTCTTGCAGATCTTTTTTTTTTTTTTTCTTTTTGAGACAGGGTCTCGCTTTGTAGTTCAGTCTGGCTCTGAGCTCACTATGTAGTCCAGGCAAGCCTCGAACTCAGCAATCCTCCTGTCTCTGCCTCCCGAGTGCTGGGATTACAGGCGTGAGCCACCACGCCCGGCACTGTGGTATGTGGTATTGACTGTTGGTGGGTATGAGTCTCCACGCCCAGCACTGTATGTGGTTACTGGGGATCGAACTCAGGACCTTGCGCTTGCGAGGCAGGTGCCGGAACCACTGAGCTAACCCTCTGGCCCTCTTGCAGATCTTTTTTAGGATCAATTTTTATATTTCTAAATTCTCCAGGAATAGACTGAAGCTACCACCAAAGTCCAGAATCAACCACATAGTTTAAAACCTGCCAAAGATCGTACTTACCAACTGCTACAGATTGAATGTTATGTCCCCCCAAAAACTGATATGTTGAAAAATAATCCCTCATTTAGAGATGGTCTCTGGGAGGTGATTAGTCATAAAGATGAAGTTCACACGAATGAGATTAGCACAACAACCCTGAAAACTCCCTTCTTCCTTCTGCAATAAAAGGGCTCAGCAAGAAAATGGCCATCCCTGAACTAAGAAATAAGCCCTCATCAGGCATTGAATCTTGATTCAATGTCTTGGATCTTGGATTTCCCAACCTTCAAGATGGTAAGAAATAAATTTTTGTTTTATATGCCTCCTAGTCCTTAGTAGTTTTTAATAGTCCAAATGGACTAAGACACCCATCTTCATCTAATCAAGTTTCATAAACAGGCTACTTGTGGGTCAAACTGGAACAGACATATATGTGTTTGTGTATGTGTGTGTATATATATAATGAATTGTTTTTTCTTTCCTTGATATTTCTTGATGATTTTTGAATTTTGAAGTAAAAGACAATTCTCAGAGGATCAAAATGGCAGAGTCGCTATGAGCAGCAAAATGCAGCCTCTTTAGGACTTGGAATCCAGATACCTGTAATCTAACGATTTGGTAAAGAAAAAAAAATGCAGCAGATCTTCAGGAATTGGGAGAGAATTGACAGGAAAATAAGAGACTATAAAGAAGCTGGAGAAATGATGCATAATTCAGAGAAAAGAAGGAAGCAGTTTGAAAAGTCATGAGATAGGTTTGCAGGGTCAGGCACTGTGACCGAGAGAAGCAAAAGACCATGCTATCAGTGCTCATCCCAAGAAAAGCCCAGGACAACTGCACACTGCAAAAACAGTGAAGTTTTACTCCAAAGTGACTCTTTCCATATGGTAAATTATAATTGGAGAAAAAATCCAGTGTAGCACCTGCCATACTGCAAGAGAGTTTCAATCAGGTAACATTTCAAGAAATGGTCAATTATTAAAGATTAAGATTGAGGGCTGGGGGATTAGCTCAGTGGTTCCGGCGCCTGCCTCGCAAGCGCAAGGTCCTGAGTTCGATCCCCGGAAACCACATACAATGCTGGGTGTGGAGACTAACGCCCACCAGCAATCAATACCACATACCACAGTGCCAGGCGTGGTGGCTCACGCCTGTAATCCCAGCACTTGGGAGGCAGAGACAGGAGGATTGCTGAGTTCACGGTGGCTTGCCTGGGCTACATAGTGAGCGCAGGGCCAGCCTGAACTACAAAGTGAGACCCTGTCTCAAAAAACAAAAACAAACAAAAAAAAAAAGATTAAGGTTGAGCCACAGAACAACTACACAACCACTCCAGGGTTCCCGATGTAGCCTCACACAGTGACAGGGTGAGAGCCACTGTGGGAGACAATCACAGGCAGTGAACAGGCTAGACACAGGTCCCTGAGAATTTTGAGCTCAGGCAAAGGACACAAGGTCCTCCACTCTGTGATGAGAAACCAGGTTCACCACATATGGTTTTCTGAAGTGCTGGCTTTAAGTACAGCAGCCTGCTTGAACCCTTACCAGGCTGCCAGCTTCCAGCACAGATCAGAGGTCAGAATTACAATCCCCATCTTCCAACATGACCAAAATGGAAATGAACAGCATGGTCTTTGGAACAGAAGTCACCTCAAAAACCCATAGGCTGTACAGCTAGGCAGAGAAAATTGTGGCTTGCTGATGTCAGAACTGTAGATCCTGGAAATAAACCACTCCTTCAAAAACACAGAGAAATTTTTTTGTGGTCATTTCATGTCTTGCCTTTTCTTTTTTTCTCTCTCCTGCTTTTTTTTTTTTGAATTTGTACCAATATATGACATGATATAATTCTCATTTTTCCCATTTTCCTACCCACACCACAACCCCCCACCCCTAAATACATAAGCTTTGTTTCCCTTTTTTATTACCATCATATTTTTTCTTTACCCCTCATTACTCACCCCTCCACTACATTTCCCTTTGAATAATTTCTATTTCACAATATCCATCACACATTCTAGAACTCATTAACATCTTGTTTCTCATACCAGAGAACAGATATGATATTTACACATCTGTGACCTATTTATTTCACTTATGTCCTGAAGGTATGTCCATTTTGTGGAAGTAGGAGTCTTCGCTTTTTTGTCTTTCAATTTTTAAATTTCTCCTTTTCCTTGTCTGTTCTTTTAGGTTACCTTTATCTAATCATATTAATTTCCTTTTACTCATTAATAGAATCCTTTACCCTTTTCTTCTCATCTTTTACTGCTTAACTATTTAAATTTTCTTCTTTCATGCTCTCATTCCCCAACCCCTCTATTTTTACTATAATAAATATTGAACCTTGCTAATCTTTAGTGGACTATGCTATTACTATTGAATTCTTTTCTACTGACATCAGAGGTATAGTTGTTATATTTAGTGGATATTTATGTATATTAATATTTGGTTTGTTTTAGTGTCTGTACTGCAATTGTAGATCTCTAACTTCTGTTTGTTTTTTTTTTCCGACAGGGTCTCTCTTTGTAGTTTGGGCTGGCCCTGAACTTAGTATGGAGCCCAGGCTAGTGTCAAACTCACTGAAATCATCCTGGCTTTAGCCTCCTGATTACTGGAATTACAGGCATGTGCCACCACACCTGGTTTAATTTCTTTTCTATGGTGGGGGTGGTACATGATTGGTTTTTATAGTATGTCAATATACAATTTGTCTTTGACTGTTATTGTTGTTTTTTAGTTGCTATTGCAGGGTGACATAGTTGTTACCATTAATCAGTTTTGTAATCCAGTCTGGTCCAGTTTCTGTGCCATCTCCATCATCCGATGGCCTCAGGAGGGTGAGTGGGGACACAGAATCACAACTACGAGACTCCATGTTGGTTGAGAAGCTTCTTCTTTATTATCATGGAAGTTACAGGCATTCACACAGGGC
>PVIC010004299.1:0-63539 GCA_004025085.1 Thryonomys swinderianus | reverse complement strand
AGGAAGGAAGGAAGGAAGGAAGGAAGGAAGGAAGGAAGGAAGGAAGGAAGGAAGGAAGGCAGGCAGGCAGGCAGGCAGGCAGGCAGGCAGGCAGGCAGGCAGGCAGGCAGGCAGGAAGGAAGGAAGGAAGGAAGGAAGGAAGGAAGGAGAAATGAGGAGGGAGAGGGAGGGGAGGGAAGGGAAGGAAGGAAAGAAAGAAGAAATGGAGCTTGAATTTGTGAAGTTACCTATTTGCTGGTAGAAAGAGAAATGGAAGCAGAAAAACTGAGTTCTGTCTTGGTGCTGCACAGAGATGATACAGAGCAGAGGGCAGAATAAGTAATGCCGGTTGGGGCCGGAGGGTTAGCTCAGTGGTTCCAGCGCCTGCCTTGCAAGCGCAAGGACCTGAGTTTGATCAAGGACCTGAGTTTGATCCCCGGTAACCACATATAATGCTGGGCGTGGTGGCTCACGCCTGTAATCCCAGCACTCGGGAGGCAGAGACAGGAGGATTGCTGAGTTCGCGGCGGCTTGCCTGGGCACCATAGTGAGCTCAGGGCCAGCCTGAACTACAAAGCGAGACCCTGTCTCAAAAAAAAAAAAAAAAAAAGTAATGCCGGTTGTTTTTGCCTTAGCTCTGAATGAGAATTGCCCAAAGGAGTAGCACAAAGGGACTCAGCAATGGAGACTGCGGAACAAAGACACTGACACAAACAGGAAGGGAAGGGAGAAGGGTGTGAGCTCTGGCTGAATGCATTCTGGGTACCAAAGAGGTTGCAAGGATCATCTTCCCAAGCTTCTGCAGTAGGTCTAGCTCTTCCTGATACCTCATTTACAGATAATCCATTTAACAGATGAAGAAATGGGTTCGGAGAAGTGAAGGTTGCAGGCCTATCGGTTAAGAAGAAAGAGCTGGGGCAAGAGAGTTAGCTCAGTGGTTCGGGCGCCTGCCTCGCGAGTGCAAGGTCCTGAGTTTGATCCTGGTAACCACATACAATGCTGGGGGTGGAGACTCACACCCACCAGCCATCAATACTTCATACCACAGTGGCGGGAGTGGTGGCTCACGCCTGTCATCCCAGCACTCAGGAGGCAGAGACAGGAGGATTGCTGAGTTCGAGGCTTGCCTGGGCTACATAGTGAGCTCAGGGCCAGCCTGAACTACAAAGCGGGACCCTGTCTCAAAAAAAAAAAAAAAAAAAAAAAAGAACTGAAGCTCAAGCTTTTCTAACTATTCTCTTGTCTCTATGGCTCCTCGTTCCCCACCTTCTCTCCTCATTGCAGAGACAGTGAGAGATCCAGGACAGCGGACAGATCCCGTGGGAGAGGAGCTGGGCTCCAGCCAGGAGGGGCTGATGAGACACTACGTAATTTGTGTTTTATCTGGAAGACCAGAACAATCCAGTGCGTGTGTGTGTGTGTGTGTGTGTGCGTGCGTGTGCGTGTGCGTGTGTGTGTTAGAGGACTGCTATAACTGAATTTTCTTCTTTTTTTTTCAGTTGGTGAAATATATAGGGATTAATCTGAAAGTCAAAGCAGAGTGTTCAAGGCATAGTTTCCCTCCTGTCCCTGTTTCCCAACCTCTCTTAAGGGGACAATGTCGCCTGCTGCAATGTTGCCACTTCTTAATTCCTTTTCTCAGGGACAGTCAGTGTCTATGGACGCAAACACAAGAAGCAGCAGCTTAAGCATCTTAAGAGTTAGGAAGTTAGGAACATGATTTGTATCTATTTGTAAACAGCTTTGCTATTCATTTTTTTTCAGACAAGAGGTGCACAGTGTTCCGTTAATATATTTGCTGTCATTTATTATAAAAGACTCTTGGTGAAGTGTTTGGATTAGTTCCAATATTTTCCTGTAAAAATGCTACATAAAATGTTTATATCATGTCACCCATATTTATGTAAAATATTTATGCACAAAAATTTGTGGATATACTATGTCAACCTGAGTCGAGGGGTATGGGTATTTGTAATCCTGCCAAAATGCCCTCCACAAATCGCACCAACTTCTACTCCTACCCTCAGGGTCTGACGGGGCCTCTCTCTCAACAGTCCTGTTAATTTGTGTCACCGTTTGGATGAAAAATTTTATTTCGGTGTTTTACTTTCAATTATTTCATTGAGTATCTCTTCTTAAGGGCTATTTCATATACACTTCTATGATTTCTTAAAGAATAATTTTTCTACTGAGTTCTTAGTCATGTTTTCATTTATATTTTAGGAACTAATACACGATGCATGTGTTTTTATTAAAGTAGAGGTCTCTGCTAGAATTGCTCAACTCTGCTGATAAAGTGCCAGAGTATAGAAAATATGCAAACAAATGGGCATGTCTGTGTTCCAATAAAACTTTGTTTTTAAAAGCAGACTGAGGTAATCCCAGCAGTCTAGGAAGTTGGGACAGGAGGATCATGGCTTGAAGCCTACCCTGGGAAACTTAGCAAGACCTTATTTTAAAAATAAAAACTAAAACATGAAAACGGAATAGGGGTGGAAATGTAGCTCAGTATCAAGATCATAATTCAACCCCAATTAAAAAGAAATCTAAAAAACAAGAGGCTAAGGGCCAGCTCCCGCACTAGATGATCCCATCAGACTTTGCAACAGCAAGCAGTTCTGAATTTAAGTCTCTAATTCTGACCTCCTTCCCAACCCTAGGTTTGTGCTCTAGAAAGCTTACCTGCCACCTGTGCTGAGGAGGAGAAATGATGCCAAACCCAGGTTCCAAACACAACCTCTCATTCTCCTTCCTCCCCAATTCCCCTCACCCCTGACTTTATCATTCGGGCAACTGGCATCACTGTTCGGTTTCCTTGGGCCAATACCTGGGTCACCTTGGCTCCTTTCTTTCTTTCCCCCTGGCTCTTTCTGAAAAACGATACATCCAGAAACCTGCCAAAGACATCCTGAATGCACCCCCTCTATTGCCACCTCTCCTGGCATCCTAAATCCAGCCACCTCTATTGCCAGCCCCAGTAATGGACTAGACCGCTGCTGTACCTCCTCGCTGGGTTCCTTGCTTCTATCTTTACTTCCAACATCTATCCCCTGTGCGACAGCCAAAGCAAATCTTTTTAAAAGAGTAAATCAGACCACAGCTCCTCAAGACTTTCCCTGTTGAGAATTTCTAGTCTCCTTGCCATGACTTCTGAGGCCCATGAGAGTGAGCTCTGCCTGTTCCTCTGACCCACTCTAGTTACTCGAGTCTTGCTGGCTTCTCTACATCCTTTGCACACAGCAGATAGGCGGCAAAGCCTCGGCCCTTGCCAGTCTTTCTACCCACAGTCCTGTCCCCACTAACCACAGCACACCCCTCACATCCATTAGGGCTTGGCTCACAGGACACCTTCTCTTAGAGGCCTTTCCATAATCACCTGTTTTAAATGCCTGCTACCATCACCCTACAACCCATGTTCCCCTTTTCTTCTCTTCAGAGCACTGATCATTAGCTGAGCATAGTGTATGTCTTTGTTTATTTCTCCACTGTTTGTCTCCCCTGCTATAATGTAATCTGTGAGAGGTCAGGGCTTTGTCTTGTTCTCTGCCGGCCCTTGGCATATAAGCAATTCTACAAAGAATCACTGAATAAGTGCTGCTTTCAGAGCTGCAAAGTGGAGATCTAGGACGGCACAGCACTTATTCTATTAACTCTTCTGGCCCTGGAGCTGTCCGAAGCAATTGTCTGTAGGGCTCACACTAGGCCCACAGGGATGGGAAGGGGATCAGGTATCATGCACTCCCTTTCCTCCTCTTGTGGACCCCTAGAGCTTCCTGCAGGAAACACTTTCCTAGCTTTGTTCACACAAACTGGAGAGGCTCGAGGGGCTGTCCTTGCCACAGGCTTTCGGCACAGACTCTGGAGTCTGCAGGCTTCAGTTGCATTGCGCAGGAAGGTGCTGTGAGTCAGAGTGCTTCACGTACAGTAAGCAAGAATTGTCTCATACCAAACTGAAATGTCAATATGTCAGGTCTCTCTGAGTACAAACTAGAGACATGGCAGCACATCACCATCAAGGTGGTGGCAGTCCCCTGCACAGCACACAGGAGGGCCAGCAGCTCAGCCAATTCACCCCAGATGGGGCACTGTGTCGACTCCTGGGGAGAGTGGGTTAGTGGGTTCACCTCAGAATTTCCATGGGGACACCTTTTTAGAAGCTCAGCAGCAGATTCTCTACAAGAAAGTCCAGTGTGCAGCCTTGTGTTCTGAAGACATTTCCTTGCTCACAGTTGTCAGTGGTGGGTGGTGTCACAGCTCCTCTGGTCGACCTACCTTTATGCTGACTCGAACTTTGAATGGAATTCAAGGGCTCTGCGAGAGGAAGCTCGTAAGATAAATATCCTACCAGCAAAACTGCTCTTAGTTCCTTCCCAAGTGATATTTAAAATTTGTGAGCTAAAGTTTAAGGTTATTGCAGGCAGCATCTCAGGATCCTACAAATGATCTTCTGAGAAAGGATCTGCCCAACTCGGTAAGCTACAGATTCCACACTGCTATTCACTTCTGGTTAGTGTCCTGTACACTCCTACTTTCAAGATGGTTTCACTCGGTGATAGTTTTAATTACACCTTATAATAGCCTGGAAAATGTCTTCTTTTAGTTAGCAAGGGTAAGTAGACAGAAGTGTTAAATAAGTCACTCAAAAATATACATATACTATATATGTATATATATATTAGAGAGACAAGATCTGAACTCATGATTCCAGATTTTGGGTATAGTGATACCTTGGTTCATTAATTATTCCACAATTCTGGTCTCAAACTGAATTGGTTGGGAACCAAATGAAATTTCCCATAATGCTCAATGTAAATAAACTTGATCCATTCTGATTTCCTATGAATGTGGTTACAAATTTATTTTGGTTGCAAACCAAATCAAGTTTTCTCATCAGGTTCAGTGTAAATAACATGAATCTGTTCTGAACCATATATATTTTTTTTTCAACCACAAAACATGAAACAAAGTACAATACAGCACATGACAAAGCATGAAGATACTATCCTTCCCTAGGTGACTTATGATGCAGAGGACAGGAAGGTTATTATGGGGAGGAGGTTATTATTTGGAGGGCGATTCCCCGTCCGTAAGGACACTGGGGCATCTCTTCCAAGGGTTCCTCTTTTGTCTCTTAGCTGCAGGGTCAATTTTCATGAAAAATCTGTCTAATATCATTTGTGTTTTCTTGCACTGCATAACCCTCCAGAAATGAGGGACTGCATTATCGTTCATCAGATTCAACATGCTGCTCATTAGTTATGTTGGAGTGGTGCTTCTCCTGGCACTCATTCCATTTTTCCATAATGGACTTTATCACATCACTGCTGACCTCCTCCCTGTCTTCTCTTCCTCAGTAGATGCTCCTCAACAAGAGCCTTCTGGCGCCACTCTGGAGGTCAGCAGGTTTTTCCTTGTCATCTCCTTGCGGTTTTCAACAAGCTCCTCTATGTCAGTACCAGTGAAGTCCAGATCCACGTTCTTGCCCATGGACACAATCTCCTCCACTATCTGTGTGTTGGACCCTTCAAAGTCACATTCAGTGACACATTCTAGCCATAGTTTCCTCTAGGCTGTGTTTAAGCTCCAGTATGTGACATCTTCTCAGGCTTTGTCCATGAGGTTGAGGCGGTGGAGGACACTGGAATGTTTCTTCTTTCAGAGTCAAGGATGTCTCTTCAGTGACACGAAAACACCTGGTAAAGAGTGCCTCAGTGTACAGCTTCTTGAAGTTGCAGATCCTTTGTTGGCCCATGGGCTGCAGAAAGGGTGTCACGTTACGGGGAGGAACGTGAACTCTGCAAAGTCACACTCAACATCTGTATCATCCACCAAGGTTGAAGGATGTGCTGGGCATTGTCCATCAGTAAAAGGAAGCTTTCGGGCAGTTGGTTGTCAGAAAGATATTTCTTAATGGTGGATGTGAGCATCTCATGCAGCCATTCCACGAACAATCGCCTTGCGAGCCAAGCTTTCACACTGGCCTCCACATGAGGGAAGTCTGGCCTTGTTCACATTCTGTTCCTTGAATTCACAAAGGGTCTGGGAACGGTGCACCAGTAGTGGCTTAATCTCCATGTCTGTGTTTGCATTTGCACATAACAAAAGGGTCACTCTGCCCTTCATGGGCTTGTGGCCTGGCAGTGCCTTTTCCTCTTATATGATACAGATTCTGCTTGGCATCTTCTTCTAGAAGAGCCCTGTTTCATCACAGTTGTTGAACACATATTGTTTCACCTTCATGAATTCCACAAAATTTATCTTGTAGCCTTCTGCAATGGTCTTGTCATAACTGGATGCCTCAGTGTCTTATCACACTGGACGCTGCTTCTCTTGCAGAATTTATCACCCTTCCTCTACTGGTCTTAAGTTCATCACTTGCTGAACATGTGAGGGCTTTTCTTGAAGTACATCACCATGCAATTTCCTGGCTTTTTCACACTCACCTCCCAGCTTTTTCTCATCAACCACACTGAAAAGTTTTTCCTCCTCTTCCAGCAATGTGTCCTCAACATTGCTGAACTTGGATTTTGGGTGTTTTTTGTTTTGGCTTGTTTTTTGGTTAAAATGGCATATAAATTCCCTTGCTGAAGTAGGTAGCAGAGCTCACTAATATCAAAAAACAAATTTTAACATGCATTTTCCATTTGTACTATGCTAAGATCTTTCTGTATATTTTCTCATTTTGTACTCAAAACAAACCTGTAAGTTCTACACCATACCTCTCTCCTTAGATGAAGAAGCTGAGGCTGAAGTAGCTAAGGTGTTAATGTGGCATATAGTGAATCTGCCAACTGGTAGAAGTGGAATTTGACCCTCTTAACTGGCAAAGAAAGGCCTTGGCTTTAAAGTGTATTGTTTGGGTCAAATCCTTGTTTTGCAAATTACTGTGATACCTTGAAAGTTTTGCTTAACTATTTTTAGCCTTTGGGTCTGCCTCTGTAACACAGTGATAAACAATTCATAGATTATCATAACGGTTGAATGATACAACTCATGACTCTAAAATGTCTGACACTATTCCTTTTATCTACCAAAGAAGGGCTCAGGGAATATTTGCCTTTGTATCTTCGTATTTTCACCACAATGTCAGGCCTCACTGGCATCCCTAATCCAGTCAGTCTGTGTATTAGGGTCAAAGGTCAGGCTGCTCCATGCATTATATATTTTTTTCAGCTTCTCATTCCATCTGCTCTTACATTTCCTCAAATGATATGACCTTTACCCATAACCTAAAATTGCAGATGGGGAGGTTGCAGAAGGTCTCACGCAGACTGCAGATGATGAAACAAACCATTGTGAAAAGACAATTAAAGGGCACCGTGTAATCTTCTGAGTTCACATATGGAGTAAAATGGGAGTTCACTGAAAATCAGGTTATTTTCAATACAGTAGTTTACTGGGTATTTCTTTCACTGGAGGATATTCTAAGGAGTATGATTATGGGGATGGCACTATGGAGGGCACAGCAAAGAGAGGCAAGTCCGGCAGATCCGCGGCACCACACTGAAGGTGCTAAGCGTGTGTAAAGGAGTAAAACACACTGAGCACGTAGGAGATAGAGAAGTACTTTTAGTTTGGAAAAGCACAGTTTCGCTAGAGAGGATGACATTGAAGGAGGTGTTGGCGGAAGAGAGAAGGGAGATAGTTTTTTCATCCCAGTCACAAATTACCCTCAGCTTAATTGTATGTTGAGGCACGGAGCTAAGTTCTAAGTCTGAGTATTGAGTGTGCAAGTAGTTTGTAACTTATTGTTACTAATGTTCTCCCAACTTGACATGAAGATGCTAACCTGGGAAGAGCTTTTGAAGGCTAAGTAGTCCTTCTGTTCTTTTCCTATTTTAAGGTCTTCTGGGGATCAGGCCCATAGTGGGGGTCAGGGTGGGCACTAGAGGATTTTATATGGCCTCTGGCTGAAGGGTTTTCATGAGAAGGACTTTGGGGTGACAGACAGGACAGTCCTCTCTGTGGTGCTTTCGGGGCTTTCTTAGTGCACAGAATCCCAGCCAGTTTCGTGAGGCCCTTTCTGGTCCAGTGGCTGCTCTTGCCCCACGAAGTTTAAGTGACTCACCTTTCCTCTCAGGATTTGTTTCTACAAAACTCGGTCAGCCTTGTACACATGCATATATATCATTATGCTATGTGGTTTTTAGAGTCTTAGACTTGGCTCCATTTTGGGCTGGGG
This sequence comes from Thryonomys swinderianus, assembly GCA_004025085.1. NCBI lineage: Eukaryota > Metazoa > Chordata > Mammalia > Rodentia > Thryonomyidae > Thryonomys > Thryonomys swinderianus. Next base: position 55,378 of record PVIC010004299.1, on the reverse strand, counting down.
ATTTAGCTCAGTGTAGCTCAATGGCACCATGCCTGCATGGCACATGATCCAGAGTTCAATTCCCAGTACTAAAACAACAGTGAAATCAACAGAATTACCTTCTTTTATTTCTTCTTAACCATTCTCTCTCTCTCAGTCTCTCTCTCTTTCCATATATATATATATATATATATATATATGTATATATATATGTATATATATATATATGTATGTGTGTATATATATATATATCTGTTTTTCTTTCAGTCTCAATTTCTCTCAGTGTATCTGTCTCTCTCCCTCTCTTTGTGTGTGTCTCTCCCTCTTTCTATGCATGTCTCTGTGTCTCTCTCTCCCTTTCTCTGTGTCTGTGTCTCTGTCTGTCTCTCTCTCTCCCCATTTGTTCCCTCAGTTTTGTATCCTTGTGAGGATACACTTCACACTTTATACTTCACCTTGTGAGGACACCTTCACACTTTTCTGGAAAGAGATCTGGTAGCTCTACAAAGTCTCTCCATCTGCTTCAAGCCTGCAGGTTTTTCCACCTGACATTTCTTTTACAGGAAAATGCATTCTTTCCTTCCTTTTCCCTCTTTTCACTTATGCACTTTTTCTCTCAAAGTCTCTGAGAGTCCTGTCTTCTTATTCCCCAGGTTATAAACCATGCTCCCTGTAAACTGGGGCCCCTTCACATGCTCTTTCCACATGAAGCTCTCCACTATCACAAAGCTCTAATTTTCTAAGAAATGGACAATGCACTTACATGAATTGCTGCTAGATCTTAAGAACTGTCATCGATTAGTGAGAAAATACGACTTATAGTTTAAATATGAAAAGGTTGGATCACAGCATTATGCCATCAGGAAGTAGCATAACTGCTAAGAGTTGGGGCCTAGTGAGAGATCTTAGGTCACTGCATGTAATGCCTTTGTTCTCTCCCTCCTCTCTCTTGAGATCACCAATAATAAAGAGAGTAAGTTTCTCCACCATGATGTGCCACCACACGCCTAAAGCAACGATGCCAGTCAACATGGACTGAACCCTCCAAAACTGTGAACACAAGCAAACCTCCCTGTAAGTTATCTCAAGTACACATTTATTCTAGCAAGGGAAAGCTAACTAACATGGTGTTTAAATAATGCTCTTCATGGAAATATTCAAATAGTTAAGACCAGATAGTAACCTTAGAGACAGCTATTTAGAAGAACCAATCATACAGCTAGTGAGAAGCCTTTACTCCATCTTTGATGGCCACCCTTCTGACTTTTATGAGGAATCCTTTAGAAGATGTCTCAGCCTTCTGGAGATTTGGCTAGCACTTGCAGTAACCAGGAATACTGAGTTATTTGATGAACACAATGCATGTGAGGTTCAGCTTTAGAAAAATCTCTAATGAGCATTTCCTGGAAGCTGTGAGTTCCTTGAGCATCTGTATTTCCCTGCTCCAATGCCTGTTGAGCTCAATGCTCTCTGCCACTTCTCTCTCACCTTACTTTTCACCAATAGCGTAGTTCACGTGACCTCAAATGCTCCCCCTACCCAAGGCTCTCAAAGCAACGGTACTTCCAGGGAGCACAGGGACAATTTGGCTCTGTTTCTCTGAAAAACTGCATGGTGGGAAATGCTACCTTTTTACTCATGGGAGGCATCATTCTTTCCACAAAGGTGGACTGAGCCCCCCCACTGAGTGTCAGGCCCTGGGAATGGAGGCTACCAAGGATGTGATCTGGGCAATTATCCTCCTGCCAGCAGAGAACCTATGGCATCTGTGTTCAGTGGTACTGTAAGTCCCTTTAACCTCTTCATATCTCTGTTAACCTCTCTGTCTAACAAGTAACCCCTAACAAATGATTCAGGCATACCAGGTGCTTGCTGTGCAACAGCAGCTTCAAAACTCTCCAGTCTCCTGATGACTTACAGAGCTCCTCCGATGAAGTTCCAGAGCTGCTGCTGGAGCACCTGAGTTGCAGAGGCGAGCAATGAATGCCACTCTGAAAAAAGATGGGGGGAGGCTTCCCTTCCTTTCTGGAAGCTCACTATTTCCACATGCCAAGAGAAGCCAGAAGAAGATGCCCGAGGGTTCACATCCCCACTCTGTGACCACCTTTGCTTTCTGCCTCCTTTTATTGGGAGGGAGTGCTAAATACTATTCATGCCTCTGTACAGTGCAGGCTCAAGTAAAAACATATTATTTCAACAGAGCCCTGGCTCAGAGCTGCAGCTACAGAAAAGTCACTAAAAAGGATGATTTTTTATTGTAAGTTCTTACTCCATGAAACCAAATGTGAAAAGGACTAGGATCCATGGGTAATTATTGTTTCCCATGGAGTAGAGAGAAAAATAGACCCGAGCAGCAAATCCAATAAGAAAAACTCTCTTATGGCCAATGTGAACGAGAAAATAACACCAGAAGGCAATTCTTATAGTTCTAATAGTGTCCAACATCCAAGTTTTCCATGTTGAAGATGAAGAACACGCAGACACCCCCAAAAATTACACCATCAGTTCATCTGCCAGCATGGTACAGGCTGGAAAGCCTCCACTGATTAAAACAGGCCCGCAGGACCCTAGAATCTCACTAATAACTTGCTGAATGTATGTTTAAGCCCAGTAATAATGGTTAGCAAAGTAAGAGGTACTACCCTTAATTATACCTCCAGCATGTAGGTTGTCACTGAGGGAGGCCTTAATTATCAGTGTGTTATGCCCCTGCTTTGCATATAACAAGTGGCTTTAATGTGGCTATTCATGCTATGGTTTAAACATCTTGGTAATTAGAAAGTGGAAAACAGGCATAGCAGAAGGAGTTGTCAGTTTCCTGAACACAACATGTGACCTTCTATCCTCTGTACCTCTGTGAACAGAGACTTTTGGCTGGGGTGGGGGGGCACAGCATGGTATGGGCTGCTCATGCATATAATGGGGGGCCCGAAGTGGCCTGAGGAGAGAGCCTCTCACAGAATTACACTCACTTAACAAATCCTATCCTAAACACACAGGAGGCCAGTACACAAAGCAGACTAAAGTCCCTGCTTCTATGGAGCTCACATTCAAAGCTAGGTCAGTTACTGAATCCAGAGTAGATTCACTAGCTCAAGTGTGGCCACTTCTGAGCCCTGTCTTATCCAATAACTGAGAGGAAGATGTAAAAGGAAGGGAAACAGTGAGGACCTGGTGGTGCTGAATACATTCATGCTTGATTTCTCATTCTTACCAGTCTTGAATCTAAAGGGGAGGGGTATTACCATCACTTGCATTTGAGAACATCAAATACTATGGGATGTATTCATATTTCACATCCAAGATGGCTTTCCTCTTTCTGAAGATGTGAGGGTAGGAGTGGCATAATTAATACCTGATGAGGGAGTAGAAATTCAAGTTTTTATTGTATGAATACTCAAACTAACAGTTTGCACTGAGCATGTAACATAAAGCAACACGATCTAAGACAACATCTTGAATTCTTTTGGCACTGGTTTTGATGTATTATCTATTTCCGGGATTACTTCCTGCAGTTTGAAATTTCTGCTTTTCCCTGATACTCTGGAGGAAGTTGTCACTTAAATACAAGACAGATAAATTTCATGGCCACATTTAAAACTTAAGAAAATTCAGTGTTAAAGTTACTCGTTGGCAGAAGTGGCCATGGATCCAAGTGACCTAAGGGTAGCTAGCTCCTTGTAGTTCTCTCTTGCTATGTAATAAACCAACCCTAAACCAGAAGTGTAAAACAACAATCATTCTGTTATATTCATGGGTTTTTGTGAGTCAAGAATTGGGACAGCACACAGCAGGGACGATGTCTATTTACTGCAGAATAGCCAGAGTTTCACGTGGTAGGACCACAATGGCTGATGGTGACTCTGATGTTCGGGCTGTGATCACCTGGGTCCCTCCTCACTCTCATGTCAACATCTGGGTTAGGGTCACCTGAAGGCTGGGCTCACCTGGAGCTGGAGCCCACGGGCTGTCTCACAAAATGAGGGTTTAGGATAGATTCCTTATAGGACAACTTGAAATTCCAGTAAGCGTTCTAGCAGGCAATACAGCAGGAACCTGGTTCCATGTCTCCACAGTCTAATGGTCAAAGTAGTCACAAGCCACTCATATTCAAGGGGAGGATAAACAGACTCATTTTAGAAGAGATATATGGAAGAATTTATATCCACGTTTTAAAACCATTACATCCTTGCTGTGGTTTTTAGCTCAGTTCTCTCTGCTAGTGTTTAAGTCATGCTCTCATCACTTAAACACAATACCTGACACTCACAACTTAAAAGGAAGAGAGGTTTATTTGAGTTCATGGTTCCAGTTCATAATTGATGAGTTCCTTGGCTGGAAGACATGGTAGAAGAGTCTGGCAGAAGGGCACTGTTGTAGTCAGGGTTTTCCAAGGAAATTACATTTAATACATGATACATAATTTATAGGACTATTTTATAACAGTTACCAAAAAGTCAAATACAGGAGTGCAAAAGGTTAATCAAACACTAGAGGCCCAAAGAATCCAACCAATGGCCTAGAGTCCATAGCACTGTCTCACACCAGTCCAACTAAAGACCTAGAGCCCAGGGCCATGTCCTCCATGAGTCCAGCCAGTGGACAAGAGCCCACAGCAATGTCTCATGCTTCTCACACTGAGGATCTGTACCCAGAAGGCCCAAAGGCCAGTGGTGGAAGCCAGAAAACCTGTGCCGATGGGATGAAGGATTTGTGCTACAGGGCTGAGGGATCTATGTTGGAGCCAGAACGTCACGCTCACAGTGAAGACGTTCTCCCCTGAGAACAGTGACCAGTCGCAGCAACAGTGGGAACCCAAGCTTCTCCTCTGACAGGAACAGCCAAGTTTGCATCAGGAAAACCACCGTAATCAAATTTCTACTAGAAAATCAATAGCCTACAGTCTCCTCCTCCAGTTCTCTTTTTCTGCTACTGGCAACAATCCTCTACTGGGTCTTCCATGCCCAGATTACACTGATTCAGTTCAGCTGGGCGTTACAAGCTGACCATTTTACAGCATGGTGGCCAGAAGCAGAAAAAGGAGGAGCCAGCAAAGGAGGTATACCTTTCCTCAACACCAGTGATCACGTCTTCCAGCCAGAGTCCTCCTCATATAGGCATTTAGCTCATGTCCCTATGATCACCCGTCTAATCCTCCCCCCCCCATGAGTGAGTGAAGCACTGGGCAGACATCTAGAGACAAGCCATGATGCGGAGTAATTCCCAATTTGTAGAGAAAAAATTGGCAAGGATGTAATAGTTGTCTTGGTTCTGTGAAAGACTATCATATATAAGAGGGAACATCATTTTACCCACAAGGCTTGTGGAGAGAACTAAGGACCAGTGAGTCAAGCAAAATGGTAATTTACTGATTTTTAGGAATGTCTGTTAATAGGTTGGCCTGGCTAGCAAAATGGAGAATCCTTTGATTTTCAAACTGTTGATTAAAAACAAATCAAAAATGCCTGGGAGAGTGAATTAGCTGGCTTCTGTAGGAAAACAAAGGCTATAAGTGGCTACATGTCAGAAACATCACAGAAGTTGCAGGGTGTCATGAATAATCCCCCAGGCTTCAGTTCCTTTTTCCCAGGTCACCTTCTACATATGTGATTTCAGGGACACTGGGAACCCTCGTGGCACCGACCCTTGAATGCGCTGCTTCTGTGTTAGTTGTTAAAATCCCTCCATGTGAGACTAATTCTTTTAATTGAAGCCTTTGATCATTTTAAAAATGTAATGCCCTAGGAGAGGTGAGAGCCGAAGCTTTTCCGGCAGTTTATAATTTCACACCACACATTTCCAGTTGTATTCTGTAAGCATAATTAGATAAGAGAAGACACGGTGACAAGTATCTGGGAAAGATGAAGGAGAAATGCTTCAGAGAGCAAGAATGACACAGGGTGGGGAAAGATATACAAAGATCTAGGAGACCTGAAAACTTTCTGTGCCAGAGGTGGTGGAGGGCTGATTTTTAAGCTTAATATAAAAGGATAGGAAGTCACATTTTTCTAAACAGCCGGTAGAAAATGGGTGCCCTATTTCCTTCCCCTCCTGTGCTTGTGAAATATACGGCCCCTCCCTTCCTTCTCAGAACAGTGGAGGGAGGCTCATTCTTGCTTGGTTATTCCCATCCCCACGCTCTCTGGGACGGATGATTTGAGCCTTAACCCACTTCCGGAGAAGCCATGTCAGCCTCTGCGTAAACAAGGTGAACTCAGTCACCAATCCGCAGCACAAGTGAAATCCCAGAGGAAGATGGGCGCGCTGTGGAGGCGAAGGCCATCCCGGGGAAACAGATTTACACTGTGCATAGGAGGTGATTTTTTTAAAAGACCTCTTTGGGCGACCAAAGAAAGCAGAGTCAAAGCAGGCTTTAAAATGTATAGCACAAACAGAGCCTCTGATACAGGAAAGAGTAAGAATAACGACCAGTCTCCTAGACCTTCCCTCTCCCTATGCTCTACACACACACTCCCAAATTTCTGAATGAAAAGAACAGCACTCGGTGTTTCAAAGCTCTGTTGAGGACCTTGCCCTCATCTTTGTGTTTCCTTTCCTCGTGCAGCCCAGTGTCCCCCGGCAAAGCCAGCTGCCAGGAAGCATTTGGTGCCAGCCTCTGCTACCTCAATGTGACCTGAAGATAAATGGCTGCCTCTGCCAGCATAGTTCAACTTTAAGCCTGATTTCTAAGTGTGGAGAGAAAGACTCCATGATGCTACTGGGCAGATGATGAGGAAGGGAAAGTGGGAGACAGAGTCAATCATGCGGCTAATATTTCACTTTCCCTGCAAAGGCAACAGGTCAGCTTTGGGGTGCCAGGCGCTGGCAGCCTTGGAGGCCCGAGGGTGCAGGCTTTGGTCTGGAAGCTGCACACCTAGCAAGTGGCATCGCTATCTTGAATCCAGGGTGATGTGATCCATCCTTCAACCTCAGTCTTTTTTCCTGAGATTCGTGGAGGAACCACCTCCCCGCCCCGGACTCCACACTCCCTCAGCAGCCAGCCACAGGGAAGTGCGCCCTGCAGAATTTTTTCCCAGCTGTAAGAATTTTAACCGGGTTGTAAACAAACACGAGACTGAAGAAGAGAACCTCCAAAGAGAGGTTTTGACTAGTCTTAGTATTCCAGACCAATGAAGACTTGAGGATAAAAAGTCCCAAGTAACACCCAGTGCTATTTATTTCCACGGGTACGATATAAAAGTGAGTCTTAACGCTATGGTGCAGTGCCAATAATCACCTCTGGAGAATCACAGACACATCAACCATCCCTGAGGACCCATAAAGCTATTTTTCTAGCATTACACATCCTCCAAGCAGTGGACATCATGATACTGTTCTAGTGAGATTAAACACCATCCCAACATCAGAGGGATGTTATTTCCCTTTCTCCCTGGCTTTGAATGGATAAGCAGACCTTGGTTAGGAGCAGTTGTTAAACGTTCACAAGCACAATTACAATCTGACGTTCAACAAATCCATTTTAAAGGGGCCATTTGATGGAATTAGGGGAAGGAACTACTGGATCTAAAGATTTATTCTGCATAGATGTTGCTCAAGGAAAGGGAAAAATTTTGGATCTCAATATGAATAAACTTTAAATGTGAGTTAGGAGGGACAGTCCTTTTCTTCATGAATTTGAGCTATGTGAAGTCATCAGCGATAAAAAGGACTTGTAGGGGCCGGAGGGTTAGCTCAGTGTTTCCGGCGCCTGCCTCGCAAGCGCAAGGTGCTAAGTTCGATCCCCGGTAACCATATATAATGATGGGCATGGAGACACGCCCACCAACAATCAACACCTCATACCACAATGCCGGACATGGTGGCTCACGTCTGTAATCCCAGCACTTGGGAGGCAGAGACAGGAGGATTGCTGAGTTCGCGGCAGCTTGCCTGGGCACCATAGTGAGCTCAGGGCCAGCCTGAACTACAAAGCGAGACCCTGTCTCAAAAAAAGCAAAAAAAAAAAGGACTTGTAATTCTATTGATAGCCAATAAGCAAGAATGAAAGTCGAGTAAAATCACACACTAGGAATGAACTCAGATAGCCAAGCTCCTACTCAGTGAGAGTAACTCGATTGGTCTGTATCCTCAGGAGCTCAAACCAGCTAGACAGGGGGATTATTGTGGAATTCTGCAAGGGTGCATTAGTGCGGGCTGATGCTGCCCCGAAATTGAGAAGAAATTAAATTACTTACTCATTCTTGAAGAAAAGACTGAGAGCCTCTCCCATTTGCATCAGCTAATCATAAAGAATTTTTGCCAGGCAATTTTCTCTGAAGATTTGTCATAAATGCTTTGCATACAAAATAGGCCACAACTCTGGCCTGAATTATGTACTAAGAATTTTTCGTGTCTCAATAACTTCAGTATTTCAGCTGTGAGCTATGGATAGAGAGGTCTCTGGTACCTTGAACTGTCTGTCTTATGGTAATTAAAAAAGAGAACATCCATGGCTTGTTAAGGAGGGGGGCTCTAGTGAACAGGAACGGTGCATCTGGAAAATACTACTTGTCACAGGAATGTTTTCTTGATGTAGTGATAGCCAACAAACTCATACCTAGTTAAACTATCCCGGAGTTCATAAAGAGAGGGCCTTAGACCAAACTAATAGGCTTGCAACACACAGTTTATTGAATTTCTTAAAACACAGAATAAGAAGCAAGAGGGGACAGAAGAGGTAGGGACACACCCTTAAGACAGGATGCAGGTGGGCAGGAGGGACCACACCACGTGGCTCTCAGTTACATAAGGCCTGGATTCTGGGTCTCTTCCCGCTGCTCTCTCTTCCCCACTGCAGGGGCTGGAGGAGGCTGGAGAAGAGCTTCTACAGAGAGAGGGAACCTGGAGCCACAAGGAGCTTGCCCCACCAGAGACACAGTGGAAGGCCCTCATCAACAGCTCTGGTTTGCTAATTAGCAGGATGAAGAGTAGTGGAGTTTAGTTACATTTCTCAGGCAGAGGGCACGTGCCCCCAGAAGAAGTATCATGAATGCATGACCTAGTGAAAGCCTCATGAATATTCTTTATTTATATTTAGAGATTCATGAATATTTGTTGTTTCTTGGCCCTTCTGGCCCTTTCTATATATGTTCAATAGGATATGCTTTAGTAAGTTTGTGTCTGACCTGCTCACAGATTGGTTACACATACCATGAATTCTGTCTCATGAGCTGGTTGCTTATTCATTACTACATGTCATGTGTCTCAGGAATTTTGTTCAACTTTTTTCTTATTTTATAGAGCAGGATTGAGCATTCTCAAAGAATACAGCAAATATGCTTTACAGTGTCGATGGCCTAACATGTTTGGTCCTTTAGCTTTAGGAAGGTTCCTTCCCTGTATCCCTCCACCTCGCCATTCATTTATATAATACATCAAATATTAATTGAGCACCTACTAGTCACTAGGTGCTAGTCTAGGCTGTGGGAAGAGGAAAACAACACAATCTAGCCTTGAAAAGGATTACAGTGTGGTACTAAAAGGAGGTACAAAAAGAAACACTGACCGTGAAGCATCACGGGCTGTGTAATCAACACTCGTACAGAAAACAGTGCATCGGTTTTATGGCGTGTATTTGTCTAGGCTGGGGCAAGGGCGGGCTGTGGCTTCATGTGATGCAAGAGTGTCAAAGATGAGTGCATTTCCTGGTGCCAAGTGAGGGAGCCACATGAGGAGAGCCAGGGAGCTTTGCTGGACCTGCCAATGTGTCCCATACTATGAAGGGTGTCAAAAGGAGCCAGATAGCAGGAGACCTTGAATTCTAGGAGAAAGTGAGATTAGTCTGTTCCTCTATTTGAGTCTAAATTCTACATACCACAAAGGTAAACTCCATTCTGGTCCTTCTATGAATTGTGTGACTTATTTGAGAGGTCTCAATTTCTTAGACCCTCTATTCTTTATCTGTGAAATGGGGATGATAACCATTTAAGTTTGCAAGGTTGCTATGGAGATGGGCAGATCATGGATAGATGTTCTTAGCAATGTGCCTGGTACCTTCCAGGCTTCCAGGAGGTGGGACTACCCTGAGTCTGTCACTGTAATGATCAACACTGCCACCAGGCTGAGCAAGACACAACAAACAGGGTTTTGATTTACCATTTATCAGACAGATTATGTACAGAACACGTAGTGAAATTCAAAGAAAGCTTCAACTTCATTGGAATAAAACTGACTTTTGTCCCTTAACCTGGACAGGTAGCCATACTGTAGCTTACCCTGAAATTTGATGATGATGATGATGATGATGATGATAATAATAATAATAATAGTGATATCTGGAGATTTCATAAGTCTGTCTAAAATATCTTTAGGGTTTTTAATTGAATTCTTTATTGGTACATTATACACACAGCTCACAATCACACAGAACATTGGGGAATTTGTACAAATATGTGACAGAGGTCAATTCTCATTTTTACCCACATCCCTACCCACCCACCCCCTCCCCACCCCCTTTATACATACTCTTTTATTTTTTTCCGAATCATATTTATTCCTTCCCCTCATTACATTCCCACACCAAATTCCTCTTGGGTATTTCCCATTCTACCAAAACTATCATACATTCTAGAGGTCCTTTGCATCTACAGGTGCTCATATCAAAGAAAAGACCTGGTATTTGCATATCTGTGATCTATTTATTTCATTTATTAGTGTGTCCTCCAGGTGTCTCCATTTGCACATAAATGAATGAATCTCGTCATTCTTTATGGCAGAGTAATACTCCATTAAAAAAAGAACCCACATCTTCGTTATCCAGTCTCCAGTTATGGTCAGTTGGGTTGTTTCCAAGATTGGGCTATCACGAACTGAGCTGCTATGAATAAGGGTGTACATCTGTCTTTCCAAGGTGATTTTTAAAATTCCTTTGGGTATATTCCTAGCAGGGGGATAGCAGGGTCGAATAGGACCCCTAGTCCTAGTTTTCTGAGGAATCTCCACACAGATCTCCACAATGGTTGCACAAGTCTGCAATCCCACCAACAGTGGAGAAGGGTTCCTTTCTCCCCACAGCCTCACCAGCATTTATTGTTGGCTGATTTTGTAATAGCGGCCATTCTTTGTGGAGTGAGATGGAATCTCAGTGTTGTTTTCATTTGCATCTTTCGAATGACCAGTGATGTTGAAACATCTTTTAGTTTTATGACATTTGGAACAGTAGGCTAATTTTAAATGTATATGCAGTGTACATCTAAGTTAACATCTTGTAATACTGGAGACACCTATTTTGAAAAGGCCTTGTGGAGCAGTGTCCTGAGCTCCCATTGCCTGGCTGAGTCAAGACTGGGGGGACAGAGACTTGCCTTTGTCTGGGACTGACAGAGGGACAATGGGAAATACTTGGAGGTGATTTGTGTTCCCAACATGTTCAAAATTGAGAGGATGGAGAGAAAAATGCAGCCCTAGCCAGGGCTGGCAGGGTGAGGAAATGATGATTCAGTGCATCACTCTGACCCGTGTGGCTTTGTTTAAAATTGTGCCAGGCAATTCCTTCAGCGTCAGGGACAGCAGGAACTCTTGTCAATAAATCACGGCGGATGTGGGAAATCACTCCCAGGGTGAGTCTGGGGCTGAATCAGTCTCATGAGCCCAGTGCCCTCAGAAGCAGCTGCCAAAATGGACATTTTCCCATTTGCTCTCTGGTGCAGTGTGGACATGGGTCCCTCTAACCCAGCACCAGAGCCTGTTCTGCCTGTCTGCGGGCCCTGCACAGGAAGGGTGGGGGACGAAGGACCCCGAGGACCAGACACGCTGTTGGGTTCAGACTCCAGCTGCGCCATGACTAGCCTGCCCTGGGTATCTTTTCCAGAAGACTCCCCTGGAATGTCAGTCCCATCATTCAAATAATTAATCCTTAATAAATGTCCAAACTATGAAAGGTGAAAGATATTTAAATGGATATGTATTTTTAAATTAGAAAGTACTTGTACATTGTAAGAACTCCGAGTACCTAATCATAGACAAAATAGAAAGTCCCCCTTTCACATTTCCTACCCAGTCCGATGCCCCAGACCCAACCACAAATAATTTAGTGTTCGTTCTTTCCAGTGTTTGACTATGGACAGACTGCAGTGGCACATACTCTGCAACCAGCCTGCCTGGGTTTGAACCTGTCTCCACAACATAGTACTCCAGTACCTTTGACAAGTTATGTAACTTTTCTGTGCCCTGTTTTGATCATCCTTAAAATGGGAATAATAACAACATCTAGCTGATCTACTATCATGAAGATTTAATAGTTTTTAAAATCTAATATATACACAGGATTCATGCTTACTACATAGTAAGCACTCAATAAATGTTTGCAAAAATAGTACAAAATAAAGATGATTTTGGAAAAAAATTCCCTAGGGGCTTTGATTCCAAACAAATGATAAACAAGCCGCTTAGATTTTTTTCAGAGGTGGGATAAATTGGACTCTCAGCAAGTCTTTAACTTCAGAGATGCGCATGTTTAAGGGAGGCAGCTGTTATTCTTCCCCAGTAAAAGTAAGTACCTCCTGGTGGTTAAGAATACAGGCTCCAGGGCCAGACGAACAAGTACTGACCTGTACTTACTTGTCTTACGATTACATCCCTTTTGAAAACTTCTCTGGGCCTCAGCCCTTTGCTTATATAAAGGCACAAAAGTTCTGTTTCAAAGATTATGTGAGATAATGCACATGAGTGATATTGTTTGGCTTAGAGTAAAAAAAAAAAAAAAATGCAGCTATGGGCATAGGAAGTGAAAGATTTAATGTTTGCTTTTCCTTATTTCCCAGGTAGAGATGGGAGCTCAGGGAGGCACCCTCCTCTGAAGAGCGGAGAGACCAGAACTGAGGATTGTGCTCTAGTCTTACTGAGGGTGTCTGATTCATGTACCACTTTTTTTCTTTGGCCTTTGGTAATTCATCTTTCTTGAATACCAATTTGTTGGAATAGAGATTTTCAGTTGATAAAACACTTGCCAATACATTCACTTGATCGCTATCGTGTTTGTAGGAAGATGAGGAAGCCATCATTCGTACTGGGTTAGCACTGGTTTCCAGATAAGAAAATTAAGGCTCAGAAAGCATCAAGTCCTTGGCCAAGGTCACCTAGCATAGGACAGAGCCAGAATGGCACCTCCATTCTGTGGGAGGCCTATCACTGAAGTCCTGTGACACAGCGTATCAAAGTCCGGAGTGCTGCATGCCTCACGTAATTTAAGGGCTCCTGGCCAGGGTCCAGTTCTTAACAAACAGGTGCCAGACCAGACTATCTGTAGGTACTGCCGCCTGCACCTCCACCTCCACCTCCACAGCTATGCTGTTTCAACGTAGATTTCTTTTCTCATCCTTTTGTGGCCAATGAAGCTAATAATACTAATCTGAAATGAGTATGATGTCTAGGACAAAAAGTTAATATTTTTCTTTACTTAGATGATCTATATTTGGAGCAGTGTGGATTTCCTCCTATATCCCATTCACATATTTTGAATCACAAGTGATTTTGCCTAAGAAATATGGTCAGGACAATTTTATCCGTAATTGCATTGCAAGGAAGAGGATAATGGAAATTTTAATGAAAACACCAGCGCAATGAGAATAGGAATCAGTTCTTTTGCAATAGGAAGCAGCTACTTTGCTCAACAGGCAACAAAACCTTTCGTCTGTGCTCATGAAAACTATGATCATGTCCAGTCCACTGAGATTTAACCAAGACAGGAAAGACTCTTAAAAGTTCAGAGGCAGTTCACTCAGAAGTTTGTCTCCAGCCTGAGAACATTTTAATTTTTCACACAGAAAGCCAGGGCACAAGAAGGAGGAGGCTGGATTCTCATCCAAAAGACACAGGTCCTCTGGGTCACCAAGTCTCCGTGAGATGTGCGTGTTGCTGGTTAAAAGTGCTTCTTTATCGCATGACTGATAAAAATCTATGAGATTCACTGTTGCCAGCCTCAGGCCTCTGCTACAGACAGGACCGAGTGGCAGTGGCAGTGGCAGCTTATTCATCCAATGGTCTAGTATGGGTACTGTGTGACTATGTAGGAGGTAGAAGTGAGACACACGTTGTGGGTGTTTGGGAGAGCAGAGACACCAACCTCCTGACGCCTAAGCCTGTCTGGCAAACCAACTACTAGGGGCACGAAAGAAAGTTGCACAGTTTCCAGTTTTGCCACTGAGTGCCAAGAAGAGACAACGGTGTCTGGACCCCTTGCAGTCTTCCAAGGAGAATAGGGTGAAATCCGATTTCACGAAAGAGAGTCCATGCTAGCTCCTCACTTCATACAGGGCAGGCCCTGCTCCTACTCCAACCAGTTCCCACTCTTTCCCCTCCGCTGGTTTTGTCCCAGTGATGAGAGACAGGCCAAAAGAAACAGAACATGGAAACAGAAGCAGAACAAAACACTCTGTCCATCCCCTGGCTCTTAGGGGTGACCAGAACACCGAAGGCTGTGGGCAGTAGAAAATAGAAGTCTATCAGGGATTTCTGGGGAAAGTCTGCTCACCCAAATTTTTGAGACTTTGTGGTAGCCTGCAAGAGAGGCCACAGGCTCTTCCGATTGTGCTTTTGGAACTCACTTCGCCCCCTCTCCCACCCAAAAGGCAGAGGCTATTTCTCCACCTCTTGCTTAGCCAGTGGCACCAGAGCAAAGAAGATGTGAACCAATGTGACTTAGCACTGAAGTTGACCTTCTCTGCCTGGTCTCAGAAACATACAGCCTTCAGTCAACCCACCAGGTGCTCCAGATACCGGGGCAGGGGGCAGACAGAATGAGAAAGCCAGAGACAGAGAGACAGAGTGAGCCCGACAAAGACCACGTGACCAGAAACAAGCCACTCAGCTGACAGAATGGCTGTTGTTTTAAGCCAGATTCTAGGATTTGTTACCCAGCAAAAGCAAGTGGATCCCCCACCCACCCTGCTACTTCCTGCTTCCAGCTTGGAATGCAGATGTGAGACTAAAGGTGGAGCAATAAACTTTTCCAAGATGAGAACAGATACACTGCAGACTAATCTGAAGAGCCTGGCAAAACGGTGACTGTCAAACCAATGGCTGCCTCAAGACTCTGCCTCCAGACACTGTTTTGTGAGAAAAATAAAGCCCTCTGTTGTTAACCTACTTGTATCACTCAGTTCTTAGTGGCAAACATTAGATCCACTGCAGGTAGTTTGATGACAGAATAGTTTAAAAATATATTAGCTTAGAGAACAGTGAGAGAGCAAAACACCAGTCTATGATTCTGCCTAGCCAGGACAAGGGGAGCCAGGGAGAAATGAGCCAGGAGAAAAGCCCAGAGGCTGGTGGAAATGTGAGGATCACTGGCTCCCACAACTGTAAACACCACAGAGCCCTCTGTAGCCAGGCTAGGAGGACAGAGGCTTTTATCTGTGCCCTGTCCTCGTAGCTCCTCTACGCCACCCTTCTGCTTCAAGGTCTCACGCAGGGTCGGCTGTTTGGTAGAAATACGTATTTTATTCACCTCCTCTCTGGTCAGCTGGCGAGGCTGGCATTCCTGCTCCAGAGTATGGGATGGTCTCACACACACACAACACTAAACACAGGATGCAGGATTTCCAGTTTCTGGGTCACCTGGACTCACAGTGCCGCAGGGAAACACCACACACAGGCTGCGAAGCTACTCTGAGGCCAGAGTGAGCAGACAGGCACCACTGTAACAAGAGGGTGGCCCCGTCCTGGGGGCATGGGGTACACCTAGCAGAACAACTCCACGGCTGGCGGGACGAGCAGGCACTGGGCCTGTGTGCAGCATAAAGGATGGCTGTTTGGCTGCACTACTTCATTCCCTAGAGCACAGTGGACAGGGGACTTGTAATCAGGCCACGGGAAGCTCTCCCAGCTCTACCAGACGTAAAGATAGCTGGTAACACTGAAACTTAATTTCAGGACTTACGCCACAGCATGACTGAAGCACCCTTTCCAGAAGGGATCTGAGACTCTGATCTTGGCTTCTCATACTGAAGCTCAGGAGGGCAAGAGGAGGGACTGGGTGTTGAGTGAGCAATAGCCCGCTCTTTTATTATCTAATATCCACACTTCTACTTTTTCCTTAATTAAACCTTTAGAAAAGGAAAGTTTCAAGAACATGTTCCTATCTCCGGTAATGTAACCAGCCATTACACAAATGACATGGCTCTTCCTCACTCTCCAAAAGAGAAAACTCAAAGTAAAATTGGTCAGTCCCTTTAGCTCTGGGTGGTATTTGTCCCCCCTTAGTGCACTTGTAATCCTAACTAAATATCCAGAGACATGGACACTGAGGAAATTATAGAGGAAAAAGAAAAGGGGAGAATTAGAAAACACACACACAAACACACACACCACAGAACAGAAGAAAATACAGGCAGTAACTGTTATCACTTTCAGCAATTGGTAAGAGAAAATGAGAAGAAAGAGGTGTCTAGTTTTAGTGGCAGTGATACCAGGCAAGTGCCAAAAGGGCATGTTTATGTCTAGAGAGTCCTAGGACACAGGTAAAAAAAATATCTGAACAAATTTTACGGGAACATGTTAAGCATTCATCAAGGGCTTTTGGAAATATCAGGGGAGGACTCTGAGACCCAACAAAATGCATGTTAGAAAGAAGCAAAAAGATATAGTTATGTACCCAAAAAGTAATGTCTAATTATTCAATGCACAAAATACATGTGGAAAAAAACATGAGTCAGTCTATACTGACTCTTCAAGAAAAGCTGGGATTAGGAGAGAGAGAGGAGCTGATCAGGGTGCGTCAGTCTGAGGAGCCACTGGCTCATCCGCGTCAGTGTCCAGCGCAGTCCCTCTGCTGTGCTCTCAGAGGAGACAAGAGCCTTGAAGGTTGAAGAAGTTGCATAGCTCACTCCGGGTGAAAAGGGTGGGGAGTGACAGGGTGTGTGTCCCTCACACAGTGCCCCGTGGCCAGTCTAGTGGAGTGACCGCTAGGAGAGAACTCTTGTGCTGCTTCCCTCTTGACCAAGGAAGAATACTACTGTCTAATTACAACTGAGCCACCTGATTTTCTTCTTCCTTCAGCAGGCAAACTCTTTCACTCAGTCATGGTTCACAGCTGATCTTTTCTGTCTTATGGGATAAGACAAACGGTAATTTGTTATAATCATAGCTTAAGTGTTGGGTAGTGGAAAAGATACCTAATTTGGAGCCAAGAGACCTGAATTCTGCTCCTGGCTTTGCCAGTGACTACGAGGAGTGAGCACAGGTCACTGTGTCCCTGAGGACCTCCCCTGCTTCATCTGCAAAATCATAGGGTTGGCCTAGATCTGTAGTTTCCTAATTGGTCCTGGGGAACCTAAGATTACATGGTAATTCCTGAAGAGCATGTCTAGAAAAACCAAATGGGTGAGACTTCAGGACTCCCGTTCCAGCTCAGTTTTATATACTGGGGTTCCCAGGCTAAAAATAATAATTAAAAAAAATCTATCCAAATCATCCAGAGAATTACCCAGGCCCTAACAATCTGTGATTCCAAAGCATTTGGTTGACAGTTCTAAAGATAGCTCTATGCCCACATGCCTGAAATGAGTAAAATTTTGGATGGACTAAAAATAAAGAATGTTGGTTTGATTTCCAGATTTTTTTCAGAATAGCACAGAGAGAGTGGACTGAGAAAAATGTTCTGTGAGTAGAGAATTATGAGGGTTCCCTGCCAAGATACATTACATAAACATGATTTGTCCTTAGCTGCACCAGCCCCAGTGTGAATACTGTTTCACTATATACCCACGTGCCTTAAGCACATACACTGGAAGATTCTAATAGGCTGAGACCAGTTTCCGGCATGGAGACTGTCAGAATCTTCCAATGAAGTCAGTGGGAAACATGTGAATTCAATGTTCCTTGTTTCCTCCTATAGAATCATAGCCATATTAGGAATTTATTTAGGCATAGTATAAATAACTATTACTATGGCAGCAAGAGAAACTACATGACGAAGAAATTTATAGGAGAGTCTCTAAGCAAGTGGTCATTCCTACCTTTAGTCCAGAACAGCTGTTAAATGGAATGATAGTAAAAGGGTTGTAAGAAAACAATGTTCCTTCCCACCAAAAAAAGAATTGCTGCAAATACTTAACACTTTTAGCTAAGGAAATAAATCAGCAATACTTGGGACACAAAGTAAAATTTAGGGAATGATCTATAGGAATCAAGATAATTGAAAATGTTTTGTTTGCTTAGAAATCAGCAAATTAAAACATACCATTAGGAGTGTGTGCAGCCTAAGGAAGATATTTTGTGAATTAGATCCTTCATGGTCATTTTTATATCCTTAAAGAACTAGAAGAAAATAGACTTATATTTATGAGAAAAGACCTTAATTTGTTAGCAGAAATGAATTAAACTTTTTTAGTAATGAAACACTAGCATGGTCAAAATGACATCAATCTCACATCTCTTGCCATCTGGCCATCTGTCATGGACACTTGTCCATTTCAAGGCAAATGTCAGAGAACAGTCTTTATTGTCCTGAAAAGTGTATATGAAGTGCATACAGAAGTGTGATCTTGCAGAATTAATATCAAAATATCACATCCATAAAATGTTACATGCTAATTTTTTAAAATTCTCCTTTTCTCAGCTGGGCTGCTAAAGAGTTTTAGAGGCAGCATTTCCACTGTGGAAGTGAAACAATAGAAATTCAAGGGCATAAAGAGACGCAGAAGCTTATCTATAGCCACCTGAGAGTGACAAGAGCAGAACTAGACCTTTACTCCCGGTAGGTCTTGGACCCAGTTCTGAGTGGGAGACCCCCCAGCAGCGGGTCGCTTTAGGTGGATGTTGACCTTGACCAAGGCCATGGAAGAGACAGAGGAGGGAAATGGGTAGTGAAGAGTGCCCGGCTGAAGACTAGAGTGGGGGCCGTTGCCCTGGAGAATTAGCTGGTCTGGGATCTGGCCCTTACCTATATCACATGTGTGTCCAGCCTTCTGGGTTTCCAGGCTACACTGAGGCATCTTCTTGGGCCAGTTACTTATCTATGGTATTATTAACATGGCAAAGTTTATTTTTTAATATAGCATCAAAAAAGAGGGCAACATAAACATGAAGCCAGTGGGACATTTGACCTTATTTTTGTACAACTAATGTATCAATGTCCACTACTGGTTATAATCCTTATTGAACTCTCAAGTTGCTTGTCAAAAATTTTGGATTAAATTTTACTATTTTTGATGCTTCACCCTTGAAAATGATTCACAAATGTCGCACTGCACTGGGTTCTCCACTGCACAGTGTTCAGTTGTTACCTACACAGGCCAACCTGGCACATACACAACCCAGTCATGAAAATTGCCACTAAAAATGCACAATAATGTTACAAGTCTATGATCTTGTAGGGCCCTTTACTAACTGTCCAGGCCCTTATGTGGCCTAAGGGCTGTGGATTATGTACACCTGGTTGATCAAGTCTACAGACTCCCTCAAGAACTCACTTCATAAGAGTAGTTCTTTTTTTTTTGTACACAAATGTAGATCTTTTTTAAAGTCACACCACTGATTTATTTATGTATAAAAAGAATGACCTCTTCCCCCATGACTAGAATGGTTGTATCCACATGGGGCTGATCAGGTGTGCATGAGAAGATGGAAGCTGAGGTCAAGTACTGATGTCAGTAGAGTGGGAAGGAGACTTAGACTTGACTATGATGTACATCTGTATGAAGCTTTGTAACTGTCTGTCCTTGGTGGAGTCTTATTTCTTCACCTGCTCAAACCAGCTGAAAGTACTCTTGAGCACATATGCATATTCCATTTTCCGATTGAGCTTTCTGATTACTGAAAGTTATTTGATTGCCATAGAATCAGACCCGGCCTGGAGAAATATTTCACCTGAAAATCTATAAAATATACCTACATTCTAGCCCTGTATCTCTGATGATTACATCTAGCAGAATCTTTCAGTTCTCCAGTGTTATAGTTTGTATCTAGATGCCCCGTTAAATCCTCACGTAGTCACAGATGAGGCTTTTTCAGAGATGGCTGCATCTAGAACACATGACACTGGAACTGAATCATGGGGAAATCCTAAAATGAAAAGCACTAGGATTAGGGATGTGAGTACTACCTGTCCTAAGTGGTCGGGAGAAGATATAAGAGATAGAAAGAACAGTGGTTGTCCCTTGTTGCTTTGTTACCTTCTCCCCACTATAAACTGATTTCTCTGCCATGCCACCCTGCCTTGGAGCCAGCAAATTATGGACTGAAACCTCTACAAACTGTGAGCCCAATAAATTTTTCCTCTTTTAACTTCAGGTGTCAAGTACTTTTGTCTCAACAATGAAAAAAAGTTAAAAAAAAAGACTAAGACAAAATTTGGTGCCAAGAGTGGGGTTGTTAGTGTGACTATACCTGACCATGTGGTTCAGAGCTTTAGGACTGGCTTATAAGAAGAGTATGAAAAGGTTCAGAGATGCCAGCAAAAAAAGACAGAGCTGGAATGCCATAGACTGTACTTAATTGGAGATTCTAGGCAGATCTTAGAATATCAGAAGACTGATAGAAATCGTACTGGTAAAGACTAGCCTCAAGAGATTCTGCTGGGAAAGACTGAATTGGCTTTTGGACTCCAGACAAGGTGTATTATTATACCTTGGCAGAAAGTTTGTCTGCATTTTGCTCATGTTCAGAAACTTTGTCCAAGACTAAGATTAAGGGCAGCAGACTAATTCTGCAGAAAAAATTTCAAAGCAGTCTAATGTTGCGACTGTGGCAAGGCTGGTGGTTGGGGTCTTTAGCCAGATTTATATTGAGAATCAGAAGCAAAGAGCCCAGCGGAGTGATTCAAAGTGTTGTGAGCTCCAGGAATGTTGCAGCCTGCAAAGACGGAATAGGGGAGAAATTGGCTGCTCAAAAGAGCAGCAAGGAAAAGCCAAGTATTTGAGAGGAAAACAACTGAAAAAAATGACTTGAAGACATCACAGCAGGCCTCCAGCCTTTGCAATCTCAGAGTTGCAAATGTGAAAGACTGTTGTGAGAAGAGAACCGCAGAGCACCATGTCTCAGAATGGTGGCAGTTAGGGAAGGTGTTCTTCAGGATTTGGCTCATAGGCACTGGACCTAAGAGTCAGCCTGGCTGTTGGTCCAGCTAGTTTAATCCACATGGTGCTGGTTTCAGATGCAGGCAATATACAAGACCTGTGGGCTCAGAAAGCTATCTGCTGAGATTTCTGATGGGTCGCAAGGCCAGGCAGTGTGCCCTTAAGAGAGCAGTGTGTGAAGCTGCGAATACGAAGCCAAGGGCACAGCGGAGACCCTAGAAGCTTGGACAATTCAAGAATGAGGGTCATCAGAGGAAAACTGAAAGACAGGAGCAAAGCCAGTTCAATAGAGAAGCTTTGGGAGCTACAACCACTGGCAGAGCTGCAGGGGTGGAATCTCCAACCCTTCTGGAGTTCACAACTTGCTACAGGTTGCTGGGGATGCCGAAAGTGGAACTGTGGGCTTTAATGTTTGCTCTGATGGATTGTGATTTTGATTTATTTCCATTCCTTGCTATACCCATTTGTAACTTTTGGAATGAGAATATCCATCATCTGTGCTATTGAATACTGGAAGTGTTTAACTTTCTTTTCATTTGTACAGGGGCCTGAACCTAAGAGTTTGCCTTAAATCTGAGAAGAAATGTTGGGCTGGGATGTTTTGGCAGTGCTGAAACTGTTAGAACTTTGACGAATCTTAGAGATGGACTACATGCCTTTTGCCTGAAGGGATGTGTATGAATCTTTGAGGGTCCAGGAACAGAATGTTGTTCCATGTGTCTAAATGTCCTCTGAAGCTTCATGCAACATTAGGTGGGCCTCTGGATCTAGAGTGTGTCATTGAGGAATTGATTCATGATGCAATGCTAAGAGGAAGGGCACTAGGATTAAGTGTGCAAGTGCTACTTTCCCTAAGAAGCCTGAAGAAAACATAAAAGACAGAGCTGTGTTTGTCCCTTGTTGTTTTGCTCCCTTCTGCCCACTCTGAACTGTTTCTCCTAGGCCATGCCATCCTGCCTTGGAGCCAGCCAATTATGGACAGAAACCTCTACAAACTGTAAGTCAAATAAACATTTCTTCCTTTAACTTTGGGTGTCAGGTATTATGTCTCAGCAATGAAAAAATAACTAAAATCACCAGTATCTCTCAGAAACCATAATCCCTCCTCTCCCTGATTGGGCAGCATGTGCCATTCAATGCTGTCCTTTGAATTAGATATTAATGATAACTATACTGAATTATCCAATCATTCTTTAATATTATTCTGATTCTTGTTCACTCCAGGATATTCAGAGATTTCACTGGTGTTCCTCCACCACCACCACCTTGCTGGGAATTGAACCCAGGACCTTGCTTATGTCAGGCAAGCATTCTACATTGAACTATATCCTCCATCACAGTTTTTAAGAGCTGACAGCAATGTGTTTGAGGGCTTGGAAACCCAAGTATAAGGGAATCAGAGCAGCAAATTGGCCCTAAAGAATCTGGAATCTTATAACCTATCAGATCAAGTTTTGGAGACAATAATAAATGATTTCATATTTCTTTGCATTTGATTTTCTTGGAGTTTTAATCATTTCATTTCACTTTATTTTACTCCCGCTCCCATTCTTGCACAGGGGATTAAACTTATGGCCTTCACATTGAGCTATATTCCCATTCCTTTTTATTATTTTGAGACAAGTTCTCATGAAGTCACTTATGTGCTCCTCCTGCCCCAGGCTCTTAGAGTCCTGGAATTACAGGTTTGCATCATCCAGCACAGCTTCATTAGTTTTTGGTTTTTGGTTTGGTTTTGTTTTCTTGAGACAGGGTCTCACTTTGTAGTTCAGGCTGGCCCTGAGCTCACTGTGTAGCCCAGGCAAGCCTGGAACTCAGCAATCCTCTTGTCTCTGCCTCCCGAGTGCTGGGATTATAGGCGTGTGCCACCATGCCCGGCACAGCTTCACTGGTTTTTGTTGTTGTTTTGTTTTTCTGAAATTTCTGTAATTGCTTGGAACACAGGAAGCTCCTCATTGCTAGAGAGCTGTGCTCCCCCAGCTCCATCTCGACCTTCCCCACCACCAGCAAATCCCTAGCAGGGACTTACAGGCCATGACGGGTACAGCTGTAGGGCACAGTTGTCTTTTCCCTCTTCTCCCTTCTCTCCCATGGCTCCCTTGAATTGACCTTGCTTTGTCCTTGACCATGACTTCTAACCTCACTGTCCCACCTGTATAAGGGACTCTGAAACCAGCTCTAGATTCTCAGAATTCCCTCAGGACAACACATCCAAAATTACATGTATCGGTATTGGCTTTTGTTTCTGTTCTTTCTTTTTACCCTGTAGCTGCCAAGTCATTCTATAAGTGTTTGAAACTGAATAAAAAGGTTTTCTCATGAGTTTAATTTCAGTTTTTCTGTGTGTGTGGATGGGTGGGTGGGTGTGTGTTTAAATGCACGTGTGACTAGATCAGTCTCTGCAACTGTCCCCCATGCACAAGTATCCCTTTAGTTTTCAGGAGCTCTACAACCCACATAAAGTACTGTAATTAAAAATGTGTACTTTAAGGAAAAGTTGAAGTCACTTCCTCATAAAATGGAAGAAAGGATCTCTGTTAAACTCCCCACACACAAGACTGAATCTCCTTGTCAGACAGAGGTTGTCTAGTCTACCAATTCGCCTTCTACTCTGAGCACTAGAGCTTCAGATTATAAGCCTTATGAGTCATAAGCACTGGCTTCCACCTACCCAGCCTACACTATGTCTGACCCAGTGCTCAAAGTCATGGAGGCAACAAAAGCAGAATACTATAGACTGAGTAAGTCAGGTATGGCCAGCATCCAGGTTCTACAGTGTATCTGCATCTGCAAAATAGATGGTACCTGCTTCATGGGTTTATGGGCTAATGAGGTAGTACATGCAATGTACCGGTACAATGACTGAACCTAGTACGTTCATACAAAAGAGCACTTCCATAGTGATCAAAAAAGGGGAAACGACAGATTTCCTTATTCTACGTGCATTACTTAAAAGGCCTTTATGTTCCAGACACCACACTAGGACCCTGATATGCACCTGTAAACAAAGCAGGCATATGAGCAGTTCTCAAGGAACTTGCAATCTTGTGGGATACACAGTCTGTATAAAACAAGCAACCTATAAATATATCATGATGAGTTGTAGATGCTATGAAGGAAACGCACTGGTGCTTGAAAGTTTGAGGGAGCTGATGTAGGCAGAAGCTGTGGGCTTGGAGAACAGGAGATATTCTTGCCAAAGAGGCACTCAGAGCTGTCTCTATGGAGAAAGAAATATTTACCACAGGAAACTTGGTTTTCCTCCACTGACTCACAAAATTTTAAAGTTTGAGCATTTATCAAATAGTATCTCCCAAATCTTTTATTTTATAGATGGGTAAACTGAGGCATGAAGTAAGTGACCTCTAGCTGTATTGCTAAATAACGAGACAACAAACTTCAGAACTCTAGGGGTTTTTTTTCTATTGCCGCACTTATTTCCTCTTAAATATGTCAAAAAATCCAGTATGTTTTCTTAAAGAATATTAAAACACAAAATAAATGTCTTCTTCCATCTTGAAATTTCTGGGGAAGAAGAAGATTAGGTCAAAGATCATTCGAGAATTCTGCAAATGTAAACTCTTTAAACTTTCCCCTATAATACTTTGGCATCTCAGTGCTCCTCCTTTGGGGTTTGGATTAGTTTAAAATCACATTTTTGCCAAACTGTGAGCGACATCAATGGTCTAGTGTCCGAGGCTGGCTGTGCAGGCTGGAAGACCCTGCCCGCTGGAGCAGAGCCTATGACATCAGGGCACACGACCACTATGCCAGCTCCCAGGAGCTGCTCCCTGCCGTGGAGGGAGACACTCAGCTTTCACCAACACTCAGATGCCACACAGAAGGGTGGAAGATTCTAGCCCACTCTGGGTGAAGCAACTGTCCCGGGTGGAGACAGCTCAGGCTCAACTGGATCTAGGTTGGAGTTCCCACTTAGCCATTTATGAGCTACTCTGAACAAGTTACTTAATCTCTGAGAACCTCAGTTTACACAGATATTAAGTAAGAATTTAACTTTCAGGGTGATTGTGACCCAATTAAATCAGTGTGGCAGAGGTGTGTAATAAATACGCCTTTCTTTATTTGTTCAGTAAACACGTAGTTAGTACCATGTTCTAAATGCATTCCAAATACTAACTCCTTACCAGTCTAAGACTGTCCTGACAGAGGGATGGGTTCGCAAAGCAATGGACTTTATCAGAAGACCCTCGGGAATAGAAGACATTACTTTGGGAAAAAGCCATCCACTCTGTCTCACAGGCAGAAACTTTAGGAGGATTCCTAGACTCCACGTTCGTGGTCATTAACCTTACTGAAATGAGTAATAGTATTGATAATTTCGTGGTATTTACTGACTGATCATTTACTCTCCAGCATCATCTTCTGTTATATTGTGTTGGCCCATTTTATTTGCTGCAAAAATACATGTGGGTCCATGTCTGCCACACTAACTTACCTGTGGTTCCCAAAACCCACAGTCCTTGGCTTCTCTGGTGCCTTCTTCGAGAGTCTCCCTGTCAAGTCTTTCAAATCTCACCGCAATCACCACTTCTTCTTGGTTCATGAGCCCTTTCCTGGCCTAGAGGACAGTGTAGACAGCTCTCTCTCGAGGGACTGGGATACTGTCCACGAACAGACCTGGGGAGCTTTGGATAGTCAGGGGCTGCATCTCACTCAACTATTTATTCTACAAATATCCCTTGAGTGACAAATATATTTTGGAGATACAATGAGGCAGGATGGAGGCCTCCCTTATAAGGAATTCAAAGTCCCTCCCTGCCTCTCTGTACCAAGTCCTTTTTTTTTTTTTTGAGACAGGGTCTCGCTTTGTAGTTCAGGCTGGCTCTGAGCTCATTATGTAGTCCAGGCAAGCCTTGAACTCAGCAATCCTCCTGCCTCTGCCTCCCGAGTGCTGGGATTACAGGCGTGAGCCACCACGCCCGGCCCAAGTCCTTTTATGAGTGAGACACTTAGATATTTTCAAGGTCATAGTTTTCTATGCCATCAACTAATAGTTTGATGAATTCTATCAATATAAGCAAACATATACTATTTTGCATGTAAGTTCAGAAGATTCATAGATACACTGAAGCCCATTCATGCATACCAGGTTACAACTGCAAGTAATTAATTTCTTGATTCTATATTACAGATGCTCCAACTGAGATTCCTTTAAACATGGTATTTTCTAATACACAACAAAGATTGAAGGGACTCTGGTTGAAACACAAAGGAACCAGCTGGGGAGGAAGAAAATGAAGGAAAGGAATAACGCACAGCATGGTCTTCGCAACCCCTTCCCCATCTCCTCTCACACTCAGACCTAACAAGGGGGACAGAACAAGTCCTATGTGTGGGGCTCTTCTGGCTTACCAGGCCCGAGCTGGCTGCTCACCCTTCTCTGACCCTCACAGCTCTGCTCCTAGCACCTGGGGTCCTGCTCGAGGGTTCAGTTTAGCTCCTCATCACTGCACCATCTTTTCAGTGCTCCCTGTCTTCTCACCGGCACTTTACCGCCCCTGGTCTCACCTGGCTTCTCCCACATTGTGGACACCTGCACAAGGCTTCCGTGGCTTGCCCTAAGCATCCTCCTGTGACCCTCATCTCATCTGCCAGCCGCAGACCATGTTCCTCCACCCCACATGGCAATTACCAAAACAGCAGAACCCTGAATGCTTGAGTGTTAGGTTCTCCTACATGGTCTCATTACGCTTTGCAGTCTGAAATGGCCCTTTCAGTAATGGCAACCATGACTCCTCCTCCCTCCTCCCAACTATACAGGACCCTTGAAGGTCAACAGGACATGCATAGTGGGGGCAGGACTGGGCGAGGGCCAAGTGAGTCACCTTAGCACAAACGCAAAGGGCACTCATCCTCAAAAAGTTGCCCATTCTCAAAGGGATTCCCCCAAACCCCAGCTATGCCCTACTCTGGTGGGGAAACATTCTAGAACTTCCATAGACTTCTGCACACTCTGGGCTAGAGATACTTTTTAAACTTTCTGTCTTTAATTCCTAGTAGAGACCACATAATGATGTATAAGAATTTCTACTCCTTAGGGTGAAAATTCATGGGGAAGAGGAAAGTATTTTATATCAAGCTTCATGGCCTGTGATTAATCTTTTTATGAAAAATTACCATTTTAACATTCACATGAGTAATCACACTTTTTCTTTCCACCCTCAGAGAGCACTTCCTGCTGCAATAATTCAGACCTAATACCTCACTCAAGGAAGAGGTGTCAGCATGCTATTCTTTTCTTTTACGTCGGCCCATTTGTTTCTTCATAAACCCTGTCGGTATCCACTACCGCACTGCCAGACATTAGTGATTCATGATGGACATCAACTGAAATTCTAGGGGGCACTGCCAAGAAGAACCTCCACACAAAGGGGATTTCTCAAATTGGTGACAACTCAATGGCCCAGGAACTCCGTCATGAGGCTCTCGAGCTGTGAGGACCCTGCTGTAAGATTTTTCAAGGCCACTGTCGAGAGAAAAGCAAGTGGAATAAAACCAAAGGTTGGGTCTCTTGAGTCCTAATCCCAGTTCTGATTTTGCTAAAGTGCTTGATTTCCTTGGACCTGTATTTCTTCCTCAGCACAAAGACAGGACTAGCTGAACGCTTATCAATACAGACCAATTCTGCCTGGAAAACGGTGCCACAGGGTTTTTCCTGTCTTTATCTCCTAAAAGAGTTTGCCAATAACAGTGGGAGTCCAGGCTCCAGAACGGCTGTCCCAGACTCTGGGAGGAATGTGGGAAGTCTCTGCTGCACCCCAGTCACGTGACCTGCACTCCGCGGCCCCACCCTCCCTCCCTTAGGGCGTCTGCCCAGACAGGATCCAAGGGGCTGCCAACTCGCCCTCCCCGGAGACCTGCTCCTCACCAGCCCACCAGCGCTGTCTCCTCCCTGCTCTGGTTCCTGACTCATCGCTACAGTGCCATGTGTGGCACCCTCAGGTGGGAACACATCTAGCAAATGGCTTCTCTTGGGGCTGTTTTCTGGCCTGTCCCTTCAGCACACTAGAACCAAGATGCAAGTGCAGTTGCACTGCGCACAGACTAAAGAGCATTTTTTTTGTGCCCGGCAGAGTGCTTTAGCTCAGGATCTAGAACCTCTCACATAGACACCATACGTACTCCACTATATATAATATGGGATCAAAATATGTTTAAACTTATTAACTCAAAGAAATATTGGCATTAACTTTCCTCAGAATACTTCGCCTCATTCTGAAAGTGCTTATTCCATCCTTCTTGCCACTCTCTAAAGCAGCTCTGGGGTCCTTTGCAGGAGTGAGTAACTTTACAAAGTACGATCAGAAATGCAGTGAATGCGGGGGACGGTGGCTAGCAACCTGGGACTCCGCTGCCCACGGGCAGGTTCTGTCATTGATGCTACCAAGGCTGCGCCTACTGGTCCCCGCTTTTGTAAGTTTCACTTACTAAGTGTTTCGTCGCATGCTCCTGGCATAGGCCAGACCTATACTGACTAGTCTGGCCTGGCAGCAGTGGAATGAGTGCTCTTCTTAGGCAGAGAGGCCACTCAGCACTCCAAGCAAAGTGCCCTTCCTGGTATATTCGGTTGAAACCAGTAAGAGGCAGAAAGCCTGATGCCTCAGAGGGGCCATGCACACACAGGTGGTCCTCATGCTCTGGCCCCACTCTCACTCTAGGGGTTGTCACTGGTGTGTGGCATCTCTTACCAGAGTTTCTTCTCTCGTGACTACGCTCCTTTTGCTTTTCCACCATCATGGTGATTTTCCTGGGAATGTGTCCCCCCAAACATTCATGTTTGGAAACTTAATCCACAAATTTAAATGCGATGATATTTAAAGGGAAGCTGTTTGGGAGGTGAGTAGGCTAGGCGAGGTCATGAGGATGGAACCTCCCATGATGGTGTTAGTGGCTTCCTAAGAATAGAATGAGAAACTGGATCTAGCAGGTTTGGTCTGTCCTACCAGGTGGTTCCTTCACCATGTTATGAGGTACAGAGGAGCCCTTTAAGATGCTGCAAAGGTGCTTGTGCCATGCTCTCAGGCTTCCCAACCTCCAGGACTGAGGTAAATAAACCACTATTCTTTACAAATTATCTAGTCTGAGGCATTCAGTTACAGCAACGGCGAACAGGCTAAGACTGTCTGCTTTGCATTTCATCAGATCACTGGATAGAGTCACACAAAACCAGCTGCCAAAACTTCGTTTCTGAGGCACTTTGTTAAAAAACAAACAAACATATGAACAACCTTACTATTTTCTGCCTGACCTCATCTTTGTTACTGCTTTCTGCTCAGGTTTATTAAATATCATCTCCCTTTAAGTTTGGAGTGGTCAGTCCTGATTCCTATATAACTGAATTACTAGAGATGAAATGAAGGGAGCATTACTTGTTAACTACCACTGAACACCGCCCTGAGCGGTTGGGGGTCACACTGCAAAAGATGCAGCAGACCTTGCTCCCGTTTTATTCCCCCCTCAGCCCTCCGAACTTGGGGGAGGGACAAATGACTTTCACCTGTGAATAACGAGCCAAGCTGGGTGGATTCTGGCGCATCTGCAGATACATAGCACAAAGCCTGCCCTTTTCAGGTGCTGTGCAACACATATTTCTCTGAATGGATGGACGGGTGCTAGTCATACTGTTAAGCACAGAAGTCTACAGGACATCCAGGAGGGAGGCTGTGGAGGCGGAGCCGTGAGGAAGCACTCCAGCAGGCAGCAGGACAGGAATACGCAGGCGCGCGCTCGGCTCCACCCGCGCAGTCCCCGCCCCCGGAGGCAGGGAGGACAAGGTGAACAGGAGCTGCTCCTGTCCTTGGGGTGAAAGCTGCGTCTTCGAGTTAGCTGTGACGCTGACAGCTGCTGGCGTCAGGGTGGCTCAGTTCACGCTGAACAGACATTTGTAACCCTCTCAGTGAGCACCAAAGGGGGGTTAGTCACCGCGGCCGCCAAATGGCGTCATGCACCTTAAGTGCACTGTGTGTCCAGAAAAGCCCTGGCTGCTCTCTGAAGTGCACAGCCTCTCACCAGCTCCCATTATAGGGGCTTTTGGATTTGAAAACAGAGACTCAGAGGAAGACAGCTGACTGCAGCATAACAGGAAACTTTACTTTCTACCCTCTACATCTTCCTACTCCGAATTCTTGCTCTTGAGTATCCCAAGATTTTTCGTTGTGAAGTGACAATGACATAGCATGAAGGCAACAGTCACGAAGCAGATGAGAGTGCACATCTAGTTACTTCTCTAATTAGACTGGGGCAAGTGCTTCCAAGGAACAGGAGGAGGCGCTAGTGAGCACACAGTGGGGCTCTGACCCAGGGTGGGCAGTGAAGAGTATTTCCTAAGAACCCGAGAGTAGAAGAAGACACAGCCGGGTGAAGAGCTGGATGAGGACGTTCTGGCACGATGTAACTGAAAACAGACCCACTTGCCCCTGATTCAGGGCCATTCAATAGGAGAGTGACAGCTCTCTGCAGCGATCTCTATGGCTGTTCGGGACCCTCAGAGGTTTCCTGAACAGATGTTATGGCGACCACGCAGGGCTCTAGGTCTGAGGGCACAAACCAGCACCACGCTCTGACCTCCAACCTGAGGTGGGATCCAGTATCATGGAGCTCTGTCTGATGCTTGTCCTTGTTCTTTGTTTCCTGGAGTTGGACTGAGTAGAGCACACACACATTCAGGTACACACACACACACACACACACACACACACACTCACTCACATACACTGGTGTCAGGACAGAGCAGTTAGTAAAGTAGTTGCCCCTATCCTGCAGACGTGCTCCCAGACTCACAGTGGATGCCTGAAACTTCAGATAATACCAATCTTATATATCCTACAGCACTGTGCCACTGTGATGGTCAATCTGATAATCAACTATTAAGTGACCAATGGACCAATGCATAGCATATACAGCATGGATACACTAGGACTACTCATGTCCCAAGAAGTATGAGATTTTATTTCAATTTTCAGAATAATGTTATTCAAAATGTATAAGGTTTTTACTCCTGAAATTTTCCATTTCAAACTTCAGACTGTGGTTGATCATAAATGACTTAAACACAAACACAAAATGTGGTTAAGGTGAAGCCACTGCAATCAAATGCATATTACAGCTGCTTGTTGAATGTTTCTGTGCACAAGGTTCTGAGTGTAGATAAAAATTCCACGTACAAAGAAATCTCACACCAAAGCCAACTTCTTCCCCTGCGAGTATCCCGCAGTTCAGACCCAGCTTCCCACGCCCGCCCTGACGCCTTTACGTATCGGCACACAGAGATCACTGGTGCTTACGCTTCTTTCTGCACCACGCGCTGGTGCCGCAGGAGGCAACACTGACACTATTTCTGTTCCGTCAAAGCCGAGGCCTGAGCATGAAACGAGAAACTTTAACAGCAGCCACACTGAAAGTGCACCTTACACGTACTGAGAGAGGCCAAGATGTCTGACACGCGCTCACTGCTGACTTGCTGAAGACAAAGGGAAGAGCGCTGTTTCTGAAGTGGTTCTGACCCAGCTTCACCGCCCGCCTCGGAGGATGTTGCTGCTGTTGCTGACACAGCCAAGAGCTGGGCAGGGAGGTGGCGGGTGGAAGTCATGGGGATTTTGCTGCAGGCTTCCAATATTCACGGCTATAAAAATAGTATGACCGCATGATTCCCTCTCATGGAAGAGTAAGAGGACCATAAAAAAGTAAAATGTGAAAGTAAACCTGGCAAGTGGAGAATGGTCATCTGTACCAGAAACATGCTTAGGTGGCCCTTTTTATCCAGCAAGGGGCCACGTGGCACTGTCTGTGGGTGATACAGTGCCCAGGCTGCCACACTGCCTAAGGGCAGCAGGAAGAGCATTTCCTGGCCGCTACATGTCAGAGATGGGAGTGAGATCTGTCTTTGCTGTCCGGGATTGTCAGCAAAATATTCATATCCCCCCGTTGCCACTCTTCCCCCTGTGAAGTGGGAATGCTGATTTCTGACTCCTACAGAGATAAAGTGCTTTGTGATCCAGAAGCTAAGACAGCATTCTTTTATGAAAATCACCTTGGGCCAGAGATTTAGCTCAGTGGTTCTGGCGCCTGCCTCGCAAGCGCAAGGTCCTGAGTTCGATCCCGGTAACCACATAGAAGGCTGGGCGTGGGGATTCACGCCCACCAGCAATCAATACCACATACCACGGTGCCGGGCGTGGTGGCTCACGCCTGTCATCCCAGCACTTGGGAGGCAGAGGCAGGAGGATTGCTAAATTTGAGGCTTGCCTGGGCTACATAGTGAGTTCAGAGCCAGCCTGAACTACAAAGTGAGAACCTGTCTCAAAAAAAAAATCATCTTAATTGATTTATTTTTGACTCTGACATCTGGTAAGGCTTCATTCAACAACATAAGACATATTTGATGAGCTGCACTCTCAGAATTACTTATTTAAAGTTTTGCTTGGCAGAGAGAGGGGTCCTGGGAAGAAAGCATGTTTGGTTGGTGTGAACTTTCAGTCTAGCAGAAAGTGGAACATATTTCCCCCTGGTAGGCAACATGAGACGCCCCACAAACAAAATGTCCCCATACTGACAACAGCAAGGAAACATCTGAGATGCCAGAGAAAGGCATTGCTCTCCAGACAGCAGCCACACAGTTGGGAATCTCTAGAAGGATGTCTTTTTGGAAAAAATAAAATAAAACTGATAATAGGTATGTTTGAGTGCCTCACAAGATTTTTACTTCAGGCAGAATTTTGAGATATAATTGTGATAACTGAGTAAGAAAATAATCCAAGCAGTTATTAACTCTAGGATCCCTAAAAAATTTTAAAACAAATATAATTATAATGTACTAAGTGGGTCCATTAAAAATGTTTATATAGTCAAGGTAATATAATCCCTACATATTGATGCAGCCAAGTTGACTGAATCATTTTGAGAAAATGAGAGTGCCTGAGTGCTTGTGTGTGTGTGTGTGTATGTGCACGCGCGTGTGTGTGAAGGCAATATACAGATACATCAGAAACTGAAATTCTCCATTTCCATAGCGTGGCATTAACAGATACTGTTTCTCTTAGTTCATTGGGGCTCTAATAAAACATCATAGACTGGGTAACCTGCACAGAGCAGATACTTATTTTTCACAGTTCTAGGAGTTGAGGAGTCCAAGGCCTGGCACGAGCAGAATCCACATCTGAAGTAGGCCTGCTTTCTAGTTCCTAGATGATGGTAACTTTCTGCTGTGTCCTCACATTGTAGTAAGGATAAGAACTCTCTCTGGGAATTTTTTTAAAACTACAGTAAAACTCTAATCCAGTGCATGATAACTCTAACCCCATGGCTTCTTTGACAGTCTCCACTCAAGCTTTTCACTTTATATATCATGTGTGAGCTCAGTCTCTCAGGACTGTCTTGCCACTCTAGAGTCATGTTAACTCCCCTTCTTTCTACACCTGTAGGCCCTGGAGGAATCCCTTACTCTGACCTCTGTACTTCGTGTTGCAAGCTCCTCACATGGAGCATGCTTACCTTAACTGCTCATGACCGTGACATATATCCAAAAAATGATTATTAAGAGAATGGTGGATGCAGAAAAAGCATTCGACAAAATCCAATACTCATTCATGATTAAAATCCTACAGAAAATTGGAATAGATGGTCTTCATCTCAATCTAGTAAAAGCTGTTTATGAGAAACCAACAGCCAGCATCATATTACATGGTCAAAACCTGGAACCTTTCATGCTAAGATCAGCAACAAGACAAGGATATTCACTATCATGAATCCTATTGAATATAGTTTTGGAAACTTTAGGAACAGCAATTAGACAAGAGAAAGAAAAGGAATAAAGATAGGAAAGGAAGAAATTAAACTGTCATTATTTGTTTATGACATGATACTCTATAGAGAAGATCCTAAAAACTCAGCCAAAAGACTGCTCGACTTAATTGCCGGATTTAGTAATGTAGCTGGATACAAAGTCAACACTCAAAAATCAATAACCTTTGTATACACAAATAACAGATTCGCTGAGAGAGAAATTGGGGAATCAATTCCTTTCACAATAGCATCCAAAAAAATGAAATATCTAGGAATCAATCTAATAAAGGAGATGAAAGATGAAAACTACACTATTCTGAAAAGAGAGATTAAAGAGGATATCAGAAAGTATAAAGATATCCCTTGTTTTGGGGTAGGAAGAACCAATAATGTCAAAGCTATTATATGGATTCGGGGCAATCCCGACTGAAATCCCAACAGCATATTCCACAGAGCTAGAGAAAATAATACAAAAATTCATCTGGAATCCCAGGAGACCAAGAATAGCAAAAGCAATCCTAGGCAACAAGATCATGACAGGGGGTATCACAACTCCCAACTTGAAACTACAAAGCCACTGAGATAAAAACAGCATGGCACTGGCAAAAAAATGGACTCAAGGATCAGTGGGACAGACTAGAAGATCCAGAAACAACCCCAGATATTCTAAGTCACCTCATCTTTGACAAAGGAGCCAAACACCCTCAATAGAGGAAAGATAGCCTCTTTAACAAATGGTGCTGGAAAAAATGGGTTTCAACTTGCCAAAGATTAAAGCTAACCCTATTTCTTCCTCCATGCACCAAACTAAAATCTAAGTGGATTAGAGACTTAAATATTAAAACAGAACACTATATAGGGGAAAGGAGGATATAATGTGGGGGAAATGTGATAGCAGAAAAAAGGGAAACAAAGCTTATGTATATATGGGGTGGAGGGTGGTAGAGCGGGCAGAGGAATTGGGAAAAAATGAGAATTAAGATGTGTCACATACTGGTACAAATTTTCAATCTGGACTGTGATTATGACGTGTATATAAACTGCACCAATAAAACCAATTAATCTTTAAAAGAAAAAAAACAGGAACACTATACCTGTTGCAAAATAGGTTAGGTACAACTAGAAGACTTTGGCATAGGTAAAACTTTATAAACAAAACTTCAGCAGCACAGGAACTAGCTGAAGAAATGAACAACTGAGATCTCATCTTTTTAGAAAGCTTCTGCACAGCAAGAGAAACCACCAACAGTGCAATATTTCCATATTCCTACAATTTGGAAATTAATTTTTACCAGCTGCTTCTTAAACAAGGAACTACTATCTAGAGTACATAAAGAACTTTAAAAAAATCAGCCCTTCCAAATTTAAAGACCCAATTCAAAAAAGTGCATCTGAAATTAGCAGACATTTTTCAGATGAAGAAATAAAGGCATCTAAAGAATACATGAAGAAATATTCGACATTGCTCGTCATTTGAGAGATGCAGATGATAACAATGCTGAGATTTCACCTCACTCCACAAAGAATGGCTGCTGTCACGAAATCAACCAACAACAAATGCTGGCAGGGCTGTGGGGAAAAAGAACCCTTCTCCACTGTTGGTGGCACTGTAGACTGGTGCAACCACTGTGGAGATTACTGTGAAGAGTCCTCAAAAAACTAGGATTCAAGGTCCCATTTGACCCTGCTATCCCCCTGCTAGGAATATATACAATATAATTAAAAGAATCACACCACAGTGAGGAAAAGGTTCACAGCATTCTTGAAACGTATACAGCTAAGTTGAGAAGGTAAATAGTTAAGCAGATGAAGAAAAGCAAGGACTTAAAACTGAGAATTTAGCAAATTCTAGGTAGATGGTCACTATAAAACATTTATTAATATAAAGCACTTAAAAGATAGTAAGATTGATTCACTATATCTTAGTATATTTTCTTCTGAGCATACCGTTCAAGTCATACAGAATTTAATATTCTAATTCCTTTATGAATATTTTTGCTAAACAAGTAATAAATTCTTCCTCTCCAACTTAGCAGAAAGCTAGATCTAGTTTATGACTGAAGATTGTATATATTAAAATTGGACAACTTAATATTTATATACATCATTAAGCACTCATCACAATTAAACATAAAATTATTTATATTTTTCCATTTGTCTAAAACTCAATTCTATGGACATACTGTATTCTACTTAATGATTGCTTTTTTTTAATACTTGAGGAGCTGTATTAGGTAATGGAATTAGGAGAGATTTTGCTTCTCTTCTGTTTTGTATTTTTTCTACAATGGTTCAACATTATTTTTATTTTGAAAAATAATTTTAAGGTAAGAACATACCTCTTTAGGGAAGGACATGACAGGGACTGAACCCAGGGCCTCACCTCTGCCAAGCGCTTTTCTGTGTTACTGAGCAACAGCCCAGCTCCAACAATGTACTTTTTAAAATGGCAGAAATATGGACTTTATCTCCAACATAGCACATTCTCTGAAGAGCTCGGATGCATTATTTTTCACGACTCTCATCAGACCCTCAGGCTCTAGGCTGGGCGAGATTGGGCGAGTTCAGGGTGGTGTAGCTGTAGCTGCCTGGTCCCACGGGTGTGGCTGCAGCATCATCGAATCTTATCTGACCTGCTCGTGATTCCCGCACTCTGACCTTCCCTGGCTCCTTCTGGGTGTTGCTGTGTCTCCCAGGTCTGCCGAGCGGCGCTGTGGGGGGAAAGCAGCGTGATGTCTGCATTACCTTCCTGGAACTGGGAGGGGCACAAGAGACAAGAAACGTGGATTCCGTGGAAGTTGCTGCATGAGGGGCAGGACAAGAAAGGTGGGTTTCCTGTCTCTTGTGCCCCTCATTCCAGGAAAGTAATGCGGACATCACGCAGCTGCTCCCCCCCCCCCCCACAGCACCATTCAAAAGGGCCCAGAAGAAATAGCAAAACCCGGAAGGAGCCAGAGGAGATTGGAAGCTGGGTCCCGATTTTCCACTAAGTGTGCTCAGCATCACGAGAGCTTTCTGTCTGCCTCTAGATAGGCAGGGATGAACCAATTTGCTGAAAATGAAAACACGTGGGACTAAATATTCTATGCACTCGAGATTACTTTGTTAAATGCAATACAGAATGGACATGGAGGTGAGGCACAAAGAGAGACCCACTTCTGAGCACAAGGCCCACAGCCGCTATCATTCAGAGAGCACCCAAGTCGGTTACTGTGGGAAGCAGACCCTGCTGGAGGAGACTCTTCAGGCCTGGAGATCTGCACTGGGTGCTGCACCAACTAGCAGTTGCGAGATCTGCACTCTACCAAACAGCGCTGCCCAGCTCCCAAGATGCTCTGCGACCTCTGGATCGCTGCATTGGGATGCCTGACTGAGAAGGTAAACGACCTCTGACTTGGCCCCCTGACCACTGTTCCTCAAGTTGGCTACTTGTTGTTTTCCTTCCTGTTCCTGTGTAGGTTAGGACTGAATTCTAATAGAGTTAATTGTGTGATAGATGTACTTACTTTTGTTAAAGTTAAGCATTAATAAACAATAGTGTAAGAAAGCTAGAGGTAGGAAAAAGATTTAAGAAAATTGTAATTTGACATTTAGGGAGCTGATTCCAGACAGTATGTTTATAGTTGACATCCTTCTCCTGTTTGTGTACTGATTTCCCGAATGCTTGGTTCCTGTTTTTCTTCCCCTATAAGATAATATGTAACCATTTTTGAGACCATGTTGGCCCTCTGAAAAAGTATAAATACAACCTGCTCAATAAACGGGTGCCTGCTCAGTATTGACTGAGAGGTCCTCCCAAGCCCATGTTCCTGTCTTCTCTTTTCTTAATCCACGCCCCTCAACTTCACGACCCCGCTGTTTTGTCCAGCTGGCTCCGGCAGGCTACCCCCTAGTTCCAGCGATAATATCTGGGACTTCTTCACCCTTTCTAGGATTCTCACAGCCTCACAACTGTCCCAGTGGAACAGAGCTGTCTTGACTAATTGAGTCTTTGCTGTGCTGGTCTCTGTTGGTGGGAACATGCTCTGCTATACCACCGTGTCCTTTCTAGGACTGCCACATCCAAGTTCCAAAGCAGGCGGCTCACATCTCTCTTCTCACATTTCTGGAAGCCGGACATACACCATCAAGGCATTTTGCTAGGACCCTGCTCCCTCTGAAGGCACCACGGAAGATCTGTCCCAGGCTTACTCTCAGGTGCTCCTTGCCTTGTAGACACCCATCTTCTCCTCCGTCACTTTCTGGCACCTCCTCTTTGAACTCATCTGTCTCTGTGTCCAAATTTCTTCTTTCATAAGAACACCAATCATATCAGATTAAGAGCACCCTAACTGACTCATTTTCACTCGATCATCTCTATGAAGACCCTGTTTCCAAATCCAATCACACTCCAAAGTGTAGCCTTCAGGCCTAACCTAACCCAGACCAGACAGAGCCTTGACCAGCAGAGCTGCCACCATTTCTCACAGCCACGCTTTCTCAGAGGAACCGGGAGGTCTAGGGCGGTGGCATTTCCCTAGAACCAGATTTTTCCTTCCCCTGGTAACACCGTGAAGCTCTACAGGAGGAGCATTCATTGGGTATGACCAGCGTGATGCAGTGCAAGTTGCAGAAAGATCCTGGAATCTGCATGTGTCTTCACTACAGTCCCTAAAATAAATGAGCCTGCCTGGGTTTCCAAAACGGAGGCCTGCAGCAGCAACATGGCTGCTGGGGAAACAACTCCAGGCAGGGCGCTCCCGGGCCTGCTTCCAGCCACCGTGCGGCAAGGCCTCCCTACCGGCCGGGCTGGGCTGCGTGAGGGAGGGCAGCAGGTGGAACTGCATCCAGCTCCACGGTGAAGAGTGGGGACCGCACCGACACCCTCTGGGAACCCGCCAGGAGGTGAGCGCGGCGTCTCACTGCTGGCATCTAGCTCAGTGTCCCGGGCTTGAGTAACGGCGGCGGGAGGAAGCTCGCTCACTGTCAGATGCAAACAGCACTTCTCACTGGATCTTCTGCTGTGAAGTCACTGAAACCCAGGACGTCTTTAAAACCAGAACTCTGTGAGTAAATCCCATTTGAGTTCAAAGTAATTCATGCTCCTTTTAGAAAATGTGAGAGGTGTACCACTCCTTATTTTGGTCAGCACTTTTAGCAGTAAATGGTAACAAAATGTGGTGGTATGAAATAAAGCAGGAAAGCAATCTGGAGTTCTCTGATGCTTCCTCTATGCCTGGATACCATACCCACACTGCCACATTTCTTCCTCAAGGAGCCCCATTTTAGGGATGAATAAACAGGGCCTCAGGGAAGTTACACAGCAGGGCTGCATCTGTGCACATGTTGTATAACAGCCACGTCACCCCTGCGCAGGATGCCCTCCTGGCAAATTCAACCCAATGGTTTACCACTCCAGGACGCTATTTTAATACTTTTATTCACATCTCCATCTGAACTGAAATGTTTTGGGTGAAGGATACAGAATCTACTTCATCACACCACAAAAGTCTATTAAATACACTCCAAACTGACTTTATTTGGGAGATGTCTGCCTTGGAGCACACAGGACAGTTTCTCTGCATCACACTGAGGGCTCAGGGACACTTCGTGGGGTCATTTCATCTCCCTTCCACCATGGGTTTACCTCTCCAGTGGCAGGCTTGATCTGCCAGACTCTGGGGAGGGCTGGGGGTCTATTTCATAACGAAGCTGTAGGAGTTTGAGTATATGTCAATTCTTCTTAAATAAACGTGTAACAGAAAGCTGCCTGGAAGTTTTTATTGTGTTCAAATATGCACCGGTGAACGGAGCAGAACTTCTTGGCAGAAATCAGGCTCTTCAAGGTTGAGCTGGCTTTAGCCAGAGCCCTTCTCCATCTGGCGCGCAGGGAAGCATTAGAACACTCAAGCTCCTTAGGCAACAGGTAGCCACCCCGAGGCAGAAGCTCAACCTGGCCCTCCCTGTGTTCACAGGACCCATGAAAGTGCCCGACACACAGGAAGCGTTTAATGTGTATAAAGAAATTCTTTGTGTGGGACGTCCTGAGGATAAAAAGCAAGGCCTCTGTACTGAGGTGTATTATGAACCCTTTTCAAGTTTTTATTGTGAGACAAAAAAATCTCATTACACTGCTAAACTCCCCAGTCTGGGATAGAATTTACAATCCTCCTGTCTCAGCCTCCCAGACTGCTAGGGCTACCCCATTTTTCTTAAATTCTTTATAAAGTATTGCCCACTGTGCCTAAGCCTAGGGAAAATCTTTACTTTTAATGTGAAATCTTACTGCTCCCTCTTTTCATTTCAGTCTCTAGACCTGTGCTCATTTGCTTGACTAGTTTAAATATCAGAGATGCTGACTATGGGAGAGTTAGGCCTTGAAAGAGCACAGGGCCCTCCTTTGGTAGAATCTTTTCTCAGTTATTTGGCCATGAAGTTCTATTCAAGCCTAACTTAAGCGGTATTAATGTGTATTTGTTGAATGAATTGATGCATAATTACAGAGTTATCCATTAAGGACCCCTGATTACAATTTTAAATTCCAAGGAGTGCAGTGACTTAGGGAAAGGTCAGACTACAAAGCAAAAGATAAATGCTTCCTCCCCACATCCTTCCTACAATCCATACCCAAAGAAGAATGTGAAAAATTGCAAACCTTCCCCTGCCCATATCCTCATTATTCCCTTACATTTCTCTGTCCCACCCACTCCCAGGCAGACAAATATCAAAGAACTGGAATTTGCAAATCCATCAATGCTTCACTTGTTTCCCATCTGTCTCCTAGATATGCCAGAGCCCTTAGACTTTTAAAAATGTCTGCTTCTCAAAACCAGACATGAGTGACAGCATCAGATAAAGCAATTGTAACTTCCCTCTTTCATGTTGCATCTGTCCTAAGACTGGATACAGTTGATTTACCTGTGGTAAAAGGGACAGTAACCAGAAAAGAGGATTACAGTACATTCAGAAGCAATCAAAGCAGGAAAATAAACCAAGTGCCAAGAGGGTATTAACTAGCAGAGCAATTCACAGGAACAGAACAAACTTAGAAAGTGGGAATAAAGAAACTTCCCAGGGGCAACTTCTGTACTTTGTAAATCTGTACAGTAGATTTTCTACTTTAGCTAATTTAACAGACAGGCATAATGTACTTATAATTTTATTCGGTGCATTTCTTTCTTTCTGAAGCAACTCAAGCTATGGAGAATGCATATTCTTTTATTTTTTGTGTGTAGGATGCACCTCATGTTAACCCTATGCCCTACCAACGAGCCATGTCCCAAGCCTGAGAACACATACTCTTAATCCCATCCATCCATATGTACACAGCACGTGGAGGTATATGAGGTATTGGGGTCGAGCCATAAAGCCATGCTGTACGGGGAATTTCTTTAAACACAAATTACCTGGGAATCAGGAGATATCAAACAAATGTGCATTTATCATGTAATATAACACACATTTGGGGCATGAATTTTAAAGATGACTATGTCAAATAATTATAACACAAGGGGCAGCTGCTTCTGATCAGCAGGGCCCCCTCCCCTCCATTCACAGAGGTCCCCATTATGGACCTCAAGGCAAAGAGGAGCCTCCCCATTGCTATTTGTGCATGGTAAAGACTTACATCCGAATGCTCACCCTCTGTAGTTACAGTTTCTACTGTGAAATTTCAAGGCATCATTACTTGGGATCTGATTTGCTCTACTATTTATCTCTTTGGTCAACTCCCCCAGGCCATGACTCCTCTGGTCATTAAAGAAAACTAATCAAACAATAAAGTCAGATATGTGGTACATGACTCATTCCTTCTTCCAGTCTCCCAATCTCTGTGCCACTCCCCAAAGAACTGCATTCTTTGCAGTGAGTCACAGATGGTGAATCTGAAAAACGACAGTGGCCCAGCCCAACTTGTGGCTGGAGAAATCGGGAGGATGGATCCCAGGCGGGTGGTAGTAGGAGTCAGGAGAAGCTCACAATTCAATTTGTAGTAACTTTGTGAATGATTCATGGAAAGGGTGAACTAAAAGTACTTAGGAAAGTTCAGAATGATTCACAATATATAAGGTAGAAAATCAGAAAGTTTTATTTCCCTTCTTCAGCTTCAGTAATGAATGGGGAAAACAGAATCTGTCTTGAAGCTAAACTATGGTTTGTTGAAAAGAGCCTGACATTGGTACTAGACAGGCTTGAATTCAAATCCTGCCCCGTCAGTTACTAGCTCTGACCAGGACAAATTGCTTAGTCTCTTTTATCAGCCATATGCTCATAAGAGATAATATATTCTCTGTAAATAAGGTGTAAAAGCTAGGATGGATAAACTGTGTGACATACACTATTTGCTTTGTATTAGTTTTCTATTTCTGTATAATGAATTATTTTAAAAACAGACAAGACACATTTATTATGCTATAGTTTCTATGGGTCAGGAATCTGAGTGCAGTTTATCTGGGAGCCTCTGGTCAAGGGTCCCTTCCAAAGCCGGTGTGAGGTCGCTGTCTCACCTAAAGGATCAGCTCAAGGACAACCTACTTCCAACTCACACACCTGGTTTTGGCAGGCTGAGGCCTTCACTGGGTACAGAGGTGGGCTCTGCCATGTGGACCTCTCCAGTGGGCAACTTGAACAGCAGGAGAAAACACATACAACAAAACTACAGGCTGCTTGTAACCTAGTCTTGAAAGGAATAATGAGGATGTGGGCAGGGAAAGGTTTGCAATTTTTCACATTCTTCTTTGGATATTGCTTATGCTCTACTCATCAGAAGAGCGTCACTGGATTCGGGTGCTGGGGAGGACTTACACAAGGAAAGCAACAACAGAGGAAGTGTCATCGCCAGGTACTGTGGTAGGTAGCTAAACATACAAGTAAAATGAGACAAGGTGCTTGCTCTGGCACAGCTTCTAAAAAGAGTCGGACATGGATCCATACAAAATTGCAATTTATGGTAAAACAAATGCACCACCAGGACCTGGCCTGGTCAGCAATCAACGAATATTTCCTGAGAAAGTAAGTCATATGCCAATCTGATAGTCATCTAGGAAAGGAATGGAGGGAAAAAATCATTTCTGGCAAGGAGAACAGCATATGCAAAGGTCCCCCTATGGTATGACATTCTTAAAATCTTATCCAAAATTAATGCATAGCACAAACCAGCCTGGCAAAGATAATTACTCTAGGTTCCTATTTAATTTCACTCAAACAACAGCAGTTCAGCACATGGAGGCATTTTGTTCTCTGACTTCTTTCTGGGGCTGTGTATGCAGCTCAGAAGAGAGAGTTCCACAGCAGTGCTTCTCAAATTTCAATACAGGTTTGGATTTTGTTACATTTGGTGAAATCCAGATTCTCCTTTGACAGACCAAGATTT
The DNA here is from genome assembly GCA_004025085.1 of Thryonomys swinderianus. Taxonomy (NCBI): domain Eukaryota; kingdom Metazoa; phylum Chordata; class Mammalia; order Rodentia; family Thryonomyidae; genus Thryonomys; species Thryonomys swinderianus. The sequence goes on along the minus strand of PVIC010004299.1, from coordinate 12,235 downwards.
TCTCATCAGCACCACCTGAGAATTTAGCAGAAATGTACAACACCGGCAGCATCCCAGGCCTCTGGGGAAGCTGAGTCCACACATCACCGGGAAAATCTGGGCTCCACCCTAAAAGGTGCTATTACAGATATATGGGTGGGGCTGGAGAGTTTGCATTTCTAGGATGTTCCATGATGCTGCCACCACTGCACTTTGAATATGCTATTCTAGGGCCACAGCATAAACTATGACCCAGGAAACTGCGGAAAAGATCTCGAATGCAGCCCTTACTGAAGGCCAATCTTAGGAGAAGAATTCTGTGCTGGAGGAAGAAATAAGAACCCATCTTTTTCTCTGATGACTACAGTAAGGAAGAGGTGCAGGGAGGCTGGCTGTACCCTGCTGACCACCTGTGCAGTCAGCTTTCTGCCACTGTGACAAATACCTAACACAGTCAACTTACAAAGAATAAGTGTTATTTTGGGGTTAGACATCTAAGACTTGGCCCTGTTGTTTTCAGGACAGTGACGATGCAGGGCATCATGGTGGGAGCACATGGAGGAGCAAAAGTACTCATCACAAAAGTGAAAACATGAAAGAAGAGACAGGGCTCCCTCTATCTGCTTTGGGGACATAGCCCAGTGACCTGAAGACTGCCTCCCAGGCCCCATCTCTTCCAAGGCTCTACCATCTCCCATTAGCACCATGCTGGGCACCAGTCTTTGCCATACAGACCTTTAGGAGAGACGTAGCATCCAAACCGCAGCACACCCATGCGCTGCACCCAACCAGCACATTTCTTTCAAGGACTCTCCAGAGACGATCAGGACTAGCTATGAATTAGCAACCAATGCATGTTTTTACTTAACAGCTACATTCCTTACAGACACATTTTAACCCAAGTAATACATCTTCATGTTTTGGAAGACTTATGTGTCTCTGGGAGATCATGACAATGTAACAATGATGGGTTGGAGCTGGGTTGGACTTAGGTTTAAAAGACCTAAGAGTAGGCCTGGGGATTTATTTCGCTAGGTGGCACTGTGTCTGCCCACCTGCCAAACGTGAGGTCCTGACTTTGATTCCTGGTGCACATGCACACACACACACACACACACACACACACACACACAGATGTAGGAGTGATTTTTAGTTCTACCACTCAATCAGATATGAGACTCTAAGACATTAATACTTCTAGACTAATTTTTCATCTATAAAAGAATAATACCATCTGCAATTACCAAGCAGGATTATTTTAAGAATCCAAGCATTTTGCTTTTCCTCTCTTAATTTTCATTTGTCTTCCTTTCCCTCAGCTCTTTTCTCCATTTATTTCTTCCTGTTCCTCTTCCCTTCCTTGGACCCCAATGGGAATGAAGACAGAAGGGTGGCCTGAAGCCAACAGGATCAGTCTGGACCAGTGTTTCCAATTTTATTCATTGCTCTATAATTGGTTTCTGTCAGTATGTCCTTCCATGCTCAGATGGAAGCATGGGGTGGGGGGAGGGTGGCCTGGTTCACCAGAGGAGTCCATGCCTGGGAAGCATGAGGGGGAGCTCCATATCCATTAGGATGGTGGTGGCCTGGCTGATCCCAACGACAGGAAACAAGCTACCTAGAGACAGATGGATGAAATAAATACATATATTAAAGAAAATGGGAGCTGTGTTCCTACTGTTGGAGAAGGAAATTGCCAATTTGGAAAGAGAATATTAGAATAGCCCCTGACATGTTGGATTAGATTAACATTGCTTTCAGGTAGTTATAAAATAAAATATAAATGTAAGAGTGGGGTAGGGGTCTCTAGCCATATTAAAATACTCAAGATCAACAACACCCCAGTATCAGTAAGAATACCTAGTATCTTGGGTTGACTTCAAAATACCATGTCTCACTGAGGGAGCCCAGTACTTACTGAAGGAATGCCATCTCCGGATGCTGGGGCAGGGAGCAGGCAAGGGGCATCTCTATGCTAGAAAGTGAGGCAATGTTCTAAGAATGATGGCAATCCAAACACGAACTTGAAGGAGGTCCTAATGGCCACATTTAAGACAATCTGAGCATGGAAGGACATACTGACAGAAAACAATTATAGAGCAATGAATAAAATTGGAAACCACTGGTCCAGAAAGATATGCAGAAATATAAAAAGGGTTGATACCAAATGGGGTTTTTATATTGTATCAAATCACCTCATCAGAGAGTATTTCTGGGGTGTAACAAGAAAAGAGACAACAGTGGTAGCACTTGGTAGATCGCATCTTAGTCACTAGCGATAGGGTAAGTTGGAAAGCAGCCACAGCATGCAACAACATCTCTGCAACATCACTTCCCTGCTCACCCAGTCAAAGAAGCACAACCTAAACCTAATCATAAAGAACGGATTCCTTTCTCCACTAGTGAGAGGTCACCAAAGGCTATTCTATATACAACTGATCTAAAATCTCCGGAAGCATCAGGATCATGAGGGAAAGTTAATTTCCTTCAGACTAAAAGAAATTCAAGAGACATGATGGCAAGGCATGATCCTGGAACTTGCCATAAATGATACTATAGAGAAACTGAAAAGAAATATAATCAGACTCATGGGTCACAGGGTGGTAATATATTGTGTCAACTTGCTGGCTTTGTTGGTGGTACAGTGCTGATATAGGAGCATATCGTAGAAAACATAACGTTGGTATTTAGGATTGCTGGGAAAACCATACTGACAATTTACAAGTGATTTGGGGGGAAAAGCTCTTTGTTCAGTATTCGTGACTTATCTGTGCATTTGAGCTTGTTTCAAATAAAAACCCAAAACAATGATGTACATCAGTGTGTCTGAGAGATACAAAGCAGTTTACAGAGGACAGATGGAATGACGTCATGTCCTACCACGCCATCTGCCATTCACTCCTTACAAAATCACCACCCTCCCATTCCATTTCTGCTGCACATTTTCTCTAAGCTCTTATCCTTCCCTCACTTTCAACACCTTCACCCGGTTTATCCTCTGATCATTGATCAACACAGCCAAGGCAATAAGTTTTCAAGATCTTCTTCCAGCCCCTAATGTCAGTTTCCCTTTCCGCTCCACTCTACCCAACCAATTAACCCATTCCCCATACTACCACTCAACCTATAAAACCCAGACCTGCTTTTGTCATTGTCCTGATTAAAGCCCTTAAGTTCCCTCCCCTCCAGTGCCTGTACACGAAGCCCAAGCTACTGAAACACTGCTTATTCTGGTTATATCCTGTCCTTCAGCTTCCACTTCTGTGCCTTTCTTTTTTGGGCTTAAGCAAAAGAACAACTCTTCTTTCCATGATCCACAGATATCTTCCAACTTCCATGCCAGTGTAAGGCTATTTATCACTTTCTTCTCCCCAAAAGCATCTTGCTCATTCTTTAAGGTTCTAATGGACCTCCTATGAAGGTTTTACTGATCTCTCCTTTATCTCATCTTCAAGAGACAGTATCTGAATGGGGTGGAATCAACCATGTCAGTATTCAGTAGATTCCTGTTGAACAATAGAACTGAGGGTGTGGCTGTGCTGGGCTGTTTGGCACCTGGCAGCATTGATGTGGATACATATAGGTAAACTAGGATAGAAAGGCCTGCAATGGCTAAAAAATTTTTTGATGAATCTAGAACATGCATAGCTATAGTTCAGTAGAGCTTTTTCTCTCCAGAGTTCTGGTTTCCTTTCCTTTCTTTTCTGGTCAGTCTTAAAGCACTCAGAAATAGCATACTCTTTTTATTCTTTCCCTACATTAATAAAGACTCTGATAAAGTCTTCTCCATTTCTCCACCCTCTATAACCTGGGGGGAGCCTGCCTCAGCTGCAGTCCTAGATGGGCACACAGAGTATGCAGGACTGACCTGGAGGGAACAAATGGAAATAAACATTATCTATCCCTGACGGGGGTTACAGGATGTGAAATAACCTGAACTAGAATCCCTAGGAGGCCCTGTGTCAAAAATTCAAATTAAAGAACCAAGCCTTGCGTTAAACCTGGAAGGAGACAGAGTCAGGTGTCAGAGTTAGGCCAAAAGTTTGGAAGGAAGTAAGGCTGAGTGAGCATCAGCCTGGGTGCGGTGGGCGGAGCCTTCCCAAAGGGTTAGCCTCAGTTTCAGATGGCATTTGAAGGCCAGTGGAATGAAGTGTGTCTTAGTGCATTTTCTGCTGCTATGAGGGAACACTGGAGACTAGGTAATTTATAAAGGAAAGAAGTTTATTTAACTCATGGCTCTGAAGGCTGGAAGTCCAAGATGTGGCAGCTGGATCTGGTGAGCCCTTAGTGCCGCAAGAGTGGGAAGGGCAAGCAATGCCTGTGGCAAAGGCAAAACACAGGGACAGCCTCACTGGACAGCCTCACTTTATAACAATCCACTCTCAGAAGAAGTATTCATCCCCCCTAATGACCTGCTCACCTTTAAAGGTCCTGTCCTCTAACACTGCCACAGAGGTGACTGAATTTCAATATCAGTTTTGGAAAGGACAAAGGACAGCAAGTAGACAGAGCAGCGGAAGTAGATGTGCTAACAGGGGTTGCAGTGAACCAGAAGACAACAAACCTGAAGTGATCTGTTAAATTTCTGGTGTGACTGCAAACATTATTGGTTTGTGGCAAGGCCTCTTTGTGTTTATTTTTACTTTGTTGAGGAATTTCACTTAGAGAGGTGTATCTATGAGGGAGAAATTCAATGTTATTCTTTGGGTGGGCTAAATGTCCACTTCAAATTGAATGCAAAAGCCCTGCTGAGCCGTTAATAAGGCAGAAATGTATCACCCAAGGCATCAAGTCTCAGCTCAATTGAAGACCTTTAGGAGTCACCAAATATTCAATGTTAAATTAATTTCAGTCTATGCAATAAAGTTACATCTTTAAACTAGCCCGAAAGAAATTAAGGTGTGAGTCATGCCACTTACAAGATATTTTAAAAATCAAAATAGAAAATTCTTTTATGATGCAAGCTGCCCACATACATTTAAAAAGAGCTGGAAGTTAGGAAAACTGTAATAAGCACAAGAATGACTAGGAACACATTATAGAAGTCAATTATATACAACCCATATGCCCAGAAGTGATGAGCCGCTCTCGTAAAATCAAACAGTTCGACAATCTGAAGCTCACAGGGCTGCAGGAACATTGATCCCAAGCTTGTGACTCAGAAGTACCATTCTGGCCTTTTAAAAAGTCTTCTTTTTTTCCAATAATTTAATATTCACAGACAGATTCCATTTCCTACTTGGTATTTCCTTTCTTTTCCCTTAAAAACCCTAACAGGTTGGTCTGTGCTGATTGAATGAACGATGTTTGGGGCTGATCAGATGATTTGTAGGACAAACAGAAGGGGGTTGTGAAGGCTCCCGGGGCCCCAGCAAATGCCTGCATCAGAGAGCAGAGGCTCAAGAGCGATCATCGTCTTCATGGTCGTTCATGTGGCTTTGGGCAGGCTGTTCGCTGAGCAGTCTGTTCCTCTCATGGCCATTCATGCAGACTCAGTTGACTGGCAGTGGGGGGCTCTGGGCTGCTGGGATAGATGGGCCTATCCCCGAACAGACCACTCGTCTCGAGGCCCTTTCCAGTTGGGGTTGTCAGGACAAGTGGTTCCTCCAGTAGGTCAGCCAAACAGCTCGTCTGACACTTGCACTCCAAAGGTACAAAAAAGGAACTGGCCAGGCATCCTTATGGTCCAGAACCAACCACACTGTCGTTTCTGCAGTTTTTTAGTTTAGTTGAGTCACAAACCCAGCATAGATCCCATGTGGCAGTGAAGATAAAAGGACTTAGGAATCCTGGGAGATGGTGTTCCTTGGGGCCATTGTTGAAAGAACACTCCCAAAATGGGAAAACTTAAGACAGAACTTCATCTCACTTTCTAAACACCCTTCCTATAAAGATGCTCTTTAGCCAAGGCAGCAGCAGTACACACCTGTAATCCCAGCATGTGGAGGAGTTGGGGCAGAAGAAACATGAGTTTGAGTCCTGCCTGGGCAACTTACTGAGGCACTGTCTCAAAATTTAAGGTGGGGGGAGATGATCTAGGAATGAAACTTCCTGGATTCAATTCCTAGTACTGGGGGAAAAAAAGATTCTGGTTAATAATTCAACATTGTCCTAGGGCTGGGGCTATAGCTCAGGGGATGAGCATTTGCCTGATACAACACAGATATAAAAGTCAATGTGCTAATATAGTTACAAGTGATTTTAGTAATACTCTTGAAAGACAAAATCAAGTAGGGATCAAGTTGACACTAACATTTGCAGTCCAAGACTTTGTCAAGTTAGGAACCAGGGTTCTTCACCAAACATGTGAGGCCTAGCCCTACTTCTTACTTAATCAGTCTAAGAACCCTCCCTACAGGTTTCTGCAAGGTGGTCTTTTTCCCGGGGTTTAGCGCCCATGCCAACCAGATGGCAGCCATGGAAATATCAGAACTTTCCTTTGAAACTGGATTCCAATCAATTGAGAACTATTATTTAATTTTCAGACTTTGGGATAGGCCATATTGTATTCTACTTTCTCCCTGTATGCAGTCACAACAGAGTAATAATGGTGGGGAGTCGTTTTTGGTTTGTTGTTTTTCACCTTAAAAAATATATTTAGCTTTTTTAAAGTTATAGTTGGGATGTTCTAAAGTCAGTATATTTTCAGAATAAGTAGTCACATAGTCATAGTCAAATTTTAAAAGTTCAAAAGGAACCAACAAATCTCCCTTCCACAACCCTGTTCCTCAGACATGTAGCTTCACTGTAGCGTAACCAGTTTCTTGTTCCCTTCCACAGATATTCTAGGGTAAACCACCAAATATACAAACAAAGCTTTCCCCAGTTTTTATCCTAATGTATTCACACTCCATATCCTAAATTGCACCTGGTTTTCCTTATGTAATAATTTCAGATCTTTTTGTACATCAACATTCCTTTTTATCACAGCATGGTATTCCACTGCATGCATGTACTGTAAACATACTTAAACAATTCCCTGCTCATGGGCACTTAGTCACTTCTCAATGAAATGATCAGCCATTCTTAGGTTCAACTATCATCCTTCTTTTATGAACTATGTGTTCACCTAGTTTTATTTTCATTTTGGTTATCAGATTTTTCCTTTTATTTGGAAGAGCTTTTAAAAATAAATAAACTTTGTTTGTTTAATTTTTATTAGTACATGTTTACCATACATATTGACCACATTTATCATAGTAAATTAGTACCTGCATATAATGTCTTAATTTTTCTTTTTTCTCCACATTCTCTGCCTCTTCAACCCTTCTTCCTCTCTCCATTGACAAAACCTTTGTTCTTTTTCTTTCCCTTCCAATCTTTTAAAATCCCATTTTCCTTTCTTTTTGTTGTATTGAAGTTTGAACTACATCACTGGAGGTTTTTTTTTATTTTGAGGCAGTCTCATGTAGGATTTCAACTTGTGATCTTCCTGCCTCAGCCTACCAAAATATACTACCATGACTGTCCAAGAACTTTTTAATATACGCAATGTTAGTACTTTGGCTCTTGTATGAATTGCAAATATGTTTTCTTACAATCTTTTTTATTCACACAGAATAATAGTATCAAATAGATAATATTCTATTTTTATGCTATTGAGTTAGATTTTCACATCATGTTTATAATGACTTCCCCATTCCAAGGGGGGGAATTAATTTCTTACAATAACTTCATGACTTCACTTTTTACCTTTATGTCTGAGTGATATTGAATTTATTTTAGTGCAAAGTGTGAGGCATGTAATGAAATCATTTGTCTTCCTCATGTCTACCCAGATGTCTCAACACTATTAATAACCCATCTTGTCCCCAATGACTCAAGGTACCATCTCTATGACACTAATCTTCCCACTCTACATATATTATGTTATGTTACTGTTTGAACCTTTTAAAAAATTTTTCTGAAAAGCATTTGAACATGTTTCTTCTTATAGTGCCTACATGACTCTTGATTTTTACCCCTAGATATTTTTCTTTTCTTGGTTATATTACTATCATAGATATTGAACTTTTCTCTCACTAGAATCTATTAACAATCTAATAATCCTATCTCTTCACTTGTTTTGTTTACTTATATAAAGACTATTGCAGGTACTTGAAAGGCTGAGGCAGGAGAATCACAAATTTGAGGCCAGTTTGAGCAGATTAGTGAGACTGTCTCAAAAAAGATGATTAACTAGGGGTAGAGTTCAGTAGTAGAGCATCCTTAGTTTTAATATCTCCTAAGAAAAAAGGTTATTTATTTTCTTCCACATTAATTTTCTGGAAGAATGCACCTTCATCCCAGGTTCTCTCTCTCTCTCCTCTCTCTCTCTCCTCTCTCTCTCTCTCTCTCTCTCTCTCTCTCTCTCTCTCTCTCCCCCCTTCCCTCCCCCTCTCTCATCCATACATAGTGGTGCCTCAGTTCATGAACTTGATTCTTTCCACAACTCTCATCACAGAGTAAGTTAGACAAGAGATGAGTCAAATTCAATCGTTCTGTTTAATAGTAACTTCACAGGGAAATTTGATTTGGTTCCTGTTCAGTTCAGTTTGGAACCAGAATCATTGAAGGAACTAAGTGCATGAACTGGAAAGGTGGCACACAACTGAAACCCTGGCACTCTAGAAGGCTGGGGCAGCAGATCTTGTTTGAGCCCAGCCTGGGTAATTTAGCAAATCAGTGAGTCCTGGTCTTAAAATTAAAAAATACTGACTGCAGATATAGCTCAGTACAAAGGCCCTGAGTTGTCTCTAATACCAGGAAAAAAAGGAGGAAGAAGGCTACATGCAAAGGCTGATCCAAAAAACTATGGCATGCTTTTGAATTTATTACCATAAAAGACACATTGCCATTAATCTTCTTCAAAATACTCCCCCTTGCTTTGAACACATATCCCATTGTTCTTGACACTTTCTAGAGCAGGTCTAGAAGTTTTCTTTTATGAATGTCTTTACAGGTGTAATAAAAAAAATATATGGTGAATGCTACTACCAAGTGCCACCAAACAGAAAGGCAGGACTCTAAAACATTATAGTGTGTCCTCATTACCTTACTCTGTGGATCGGAGAATTTCTAGCTCTTCCCAAGTCCAAACAATCCCAAAAGATTAGCATTTTTATCACTCAGGACATGGAGACACCCATGACAGTGCAACGGAAGGCACGAGCCACAGGCTTTCTTTTACACTGGATGGAACTGTAAATTTAACAGCAGTTTGGGATTAGGTCCCAAACTGAAAATCTATTTATGAGCCAACAATCCATCCTAGGTTTACCCAGAAGAACAATTCTTGCACATGTACAGGAGACATAAACAATGTTCACCCCAATGTGATTTAGCAAAAACATGGAAATAATGACAACTGTTATCAGTAAGAGAATAGATGAATGTGCACTGGTATAGGCACGCAAAGGGAAAGCATATGGCAGTAAGAACAAATAAACTACAGTAGCATGCAACTAATTTGCAAAGTTTCATTTCAAAGGAGCACCTACAGACCTCCACAAGTTAACGTCTTCCACAAGACTCCCTTCATGTCAGATGCCAGGTCTCAGGGGTCTCCAGGTCAGCCCTTCTGACCACTGGACACAGCTTTGAGGGTTCCTGTACCTCCTTTGGGTTTGATAATTCACTGGAAGGACTTGCCAGATTCTGGGAATCACTCTACACATTATTGCAGCTTTAGTTTAAAGGAAACATGTAGAGACCAGCCAAAAAGGTGCACATGAGAAGATCTGTGCCTCCTCCTCATGAAATCAGGGTGTGCCTCTCCCTCCCGACATTCCAACTAGTGATTAAAAACCAGAAAGCTCCCTGAGCTTCCAGCCACGAGTAATGGGGGGGCGGGGGAGGGGGTGTTGTTACTAGCTATGAATGATTAAGTCAGTGGGCAACAATAAACCCAGTCTCTAGCCTTCTCCCCCGCCCTGCAGTCCAGATTAATTCTAACCTCCTGGTCAGTTGGTCCTTCTGGTGACCATCATGAGTCATCTTATTAGCATAACCAAGATACTCCTCCTCGTACTCAGGAAATGCCAAGATTTTCTAAAGCTCTGGGCAATAATCCGGGACAAAAACCAAAGGCAAATTCTTTATCATACAACTCCCTAATAAAACTTTTGCACCCTAATCTCTGTCTTAGGCTCTATTTCCAGGAAATCTGGCCTAACACAGAGCTGTTACAATCGGTGATTTTAGGAAATGTGAGTGATCATTCACTTCCTGATGAGTTATACACAGTGGAAACGAGGAAAACTGTTGGCTCAGCCTTCAGTGGGGTGGTTCTGCCCACATGACATGGGCTGCTACCTCTGTTGGTCACCAGGCCAGTGCTGACGGCACAGTGACTCCATTCTAGCTTGGAAGTGCTCACTACTCAGAACAGCTCTCGGGTCTGCAGTGGTCTCCAGTCGATTATTTTTAGCTACTAAATACGGACACTGAATTGCTTAATGACAAGGATGAGCTAGAGAAATGCATGCACCATTAGGTGACCCCATTGCTGTGCCAACCTCATAGCGTGTACTCAGACAAACCTAGATAGTCGAGGTCAGTCACTTGACTGTTTTATCAGTGCCATCAAGAGCCTCAGTAAGCACAAGATGGATGAGCTGCTGCTGATGTCACAGAGCAGTGTTTTGCCAAACATATTTATTAATAAGAAGAAAGTACATTCTGAGATAAGAACAAAACCAGGCACAGTAGCATGTGTCTAGAATCCCAGTTACTCAGGGACGGTGCACCTTTATTTTTCGCATTAAAATATGATAAAGTAAGCCGAAGTGGTGGAGCACACCTGTAATCCTAGATCCTCTAGGAAGCTGAAGCACGAGGGTCACAAGTCTGAGGCCAGCCTGGGCCGTCAGTACCTGAGGGTTATGGCTTGGGTTTAGATGTCCCCTCAGAGCTTCACGCGGTCACAGGTGCAAACTGACCCAGAGGTGGCTGTGTCTGCATGGGTGATGCTGGGACCGACTCAGGATGCGATGCTGTGATTAAGAACACTAGGATTAAGGCGGTGTGATCGTTAATTAGTCCACTGATTGGTGTGGGACCCACCCAAGGCAGATAGCCCAGAGAGAATAAACAAGGGGCCCAAAGAAGCTGCTGCCGCCACTTGTTGATCGTTATCTCACCACTGGCTGCCTTCTGCCTGCCACGCTTTGCCGGGGGCTCCTTCACCTCCGTGATGCCCTCTGCCGTGAGGCCCTGCCTGCAGCCAGCAGACTCAGGACCGAAACCTCTACAAACTGTGAAGGGAAATGAACCTTTCCTTCTTCTACTTTTGGATGTTAGGTATTGTCTTAGTGACAAGAAAAGTAACTAAGACTGTGAGGCCCTGTCTCAAAATAAAATATGAAAGAGTTGGGGGATGTAGCCCAGGGCAATAGCTCTGGGTTCAATTTCCAGTACTGTAAACAAAATAAAAAATAAAATAATAAATGCCGTCTATGGAAAGTTGAGTAACACAGAGGTGTGCTTAGTAATAGAAATCTCTGTCATTTCCTTTCTTCCAACACCTCCTTCCTTTCCCCTTCTCCAGAGAAGTGTCCCATCTTTCAACTCCTTAATGTCAATGGACAACATTAAAACAAATTCACTTTAAAGATCCTACTTGGCTATTACTTGTGGTTTTAGAATTAGATGACACATTGTTATGTAGAATAATATAAATGTTTCCAATGACCTGAGCAGTGAAGGTGGGCTATATAATCTGAGGAGGCTGAGGAAATCAAAGACAGAGAACAAAAAGGACACTGCCTATTTCAAAGTAACTTTCCTTGTAAAGGTTAAAGCAGAGGTTAAACTTCCTTCTCAGGCCAGCTAAACCAAGGTTTTGGGGGCATCTGGCCATTATCTCTCACTCTCTTGATATCTCAGAAACTAGTATGATTGCTTTCCTTTCAACTGGGTGGCTCAGAACTTCTCATGAATGACTCCTCTTTGGTCCAGCTAATTTGGCTAGAGTGAAAGCTAAGTCAAACCAATGGTCTCCTATAAATCTTCCTCAGGGGAAAACACAGCCCCTTTGGCTCTAAGATCTGCCATTCTTTGGTCTCTCCGTTTAAGGCACATTAGTTAGTTCACCTCAAAAGCCCTTATCGGTGGTTTTTGGATTCAGGCTCACAAAATGGAATTGACTTTTCTTCATGGCTGGAGATGTAGACATGAAATTTGCTAAATTTGGTGGCCGGACTTCTTGTCTTGATGAGTAGAAAAATGGAAACTCCCAACCAGAATTTTGAAAGAGGAATAATGAAGTAGATACGCA